>JAKUBA010000016.1:0-252195 GCA_030563065.1 Petasospora veronae | reverse complement strand
ATGATGTTCTGGCCTTCTTCTCAGCTCGTTACCAGATCTGGTATTAGGGCGTGGCCTTGGTGAATGGTCACGTGCCAGCTGGTCTGCGCACTATGTGAGCTGTGAGGTGTGAACCCTTACACCTGTTAAAAATTCAAAATTCGGCCCGCCGTTTTTGCGTTGGTAGGGCCACTACTCTCCCAATTTTAGGCCGTTTTGATCCCAAACTGGATGTGCAAGATACTTTTGAAGAATGCATCTCATATTAACCAAGTTTTTTTTCGATCTACATAGATACTGGGGGTGAGAGTAGCCTATCTTGGAGGTCCCCTGACAACATCTCGGAGAGGAAACCGCGAATCGCCAACAACGTCATAGGTCACCGCGATGGAAGCGACCACGGTACCAAGGTTGTACTGCTAGCTAAACCGTTCTTTCTTTCTATTGGTCGGAGGCTGGAGCTATGTTGGCCAGATTGGTCTGTCTGTGGTGCTGTCTGGACTTACCGCACTGAGGTCTCAGGATTCATGAGCATGAGAACGTGCAAAAGGGTCTGTAGGAGTATGGCTGGCTTCTGCTAGAAGCACCTGAGACACCGCTGAAGCAGCACACAACATGCTCTTGACACTTGTGCTAGTGGAATGCTCATCCCTCTTCGATCTGGAGCGCTTGTGGTGTTAGTGCTAGAGCTGTTAACCGCCCAACTTCCGGTGTTGTCTGGGTGTTACAGACCGGAACGCAGGAGGCGCGTTTCCCCTGCAGATTGTCTCACCGTAGCCAGGGCAATCTTTCAAAGTCTCGCTTCGGGCAACATGTGATCTAGAGGGGAGATATGTGTAGGGTAACCAGCATTCTTCAGCGAAGTCTACTAAATTGTAACACGGTAATTGTGTTGTATTGGTCAGAGCACTAATCATGTGTGTTCTCATAGAGATCTGGGTCACCAGGACACGATAGTGGAATTCTTGTTTACTCTTCGCGACGCGTGCCTGGACGCAGGCTCCACAGGTTTTTGCATGAACTCCTTCCTCGATTGGGGATCGCCAACTCTCAAACAAGAAGTACCTGCGGGTATCGCCAATCTTTTGAGACACAGTCCTGCTCCCGGAATTCCCAGACTTGAGCGTGATCAAGAAAATATATTCCGCTGCTCACCATCCACTCCACATTCTTCCACTCTTCATACCAGTCCCCCTCGCTCGCTCACTCCGAACCCTCTACACTCTTTCTCACCACCCAACTCACGCCCCTCAGGCGTTGTTTGTCTACTCACCCAAGTCACTCTTTCACTGGTCAAACCAAACATTCAACTCCAACCCTGCGAGCATGCGAACATCAACAATAAACCTCTTTGGTCTCACCGCCCTTGCCACCTCTGTCCTGGCTCAGGATCCAATAGCCAATGTCGTCTACACCAGATCAAAGGACTTCCCATATGCTGTTCAACTCAACGTTGGATCTCCCTCTCAACTACTGGTGGCCCAGCTTGACACACAAAGTCGGGACATCATTCTCTCCACCGATTTCGACTCCACCTCCTCGATCTTTGACGTCAACACCTTCGATTTCGACGCAAACGCTTCAACATCATTCGCTACGTTCTCAGGAGACACATGGGGAACTGATTCCCTTACATTCGGTGGTTCTTCACTCCTCTATGAGGATGTTGTGATTGGCCTCAGAGAGTCCACTTCGATCCCAAGTATATTCTCCCTTGGTCACCCAGTCACGTATACCGCTGACAAGCAAAGTTTTTGGGATGTGCTTGCCTCTAACAACTACACCAAGGGTTACTCCATTGGATTCGCTGAGGCTCCAGAAGATGCTCCAGGTGTGTACGATGACGATGCTGCATCCTTTGTCTCTGGATATGTCGTCTTTGGTGGTGTTGCTTCTTCATACTACAGCAGTCTATCCACTCTCCCACTTGCATCTGATGAGAATGTTATTGGCTTCACTCTTACCGCTGTCGGTGTTCAGATTGAAGGCTCATCGTCTGTCAAGACTGTTTCATCCATCAAGCACCTGACCACAATCCAGACCCGTGGAATCCTTCCATCCATGCCACAGCAGTTGGTTGAGAACATTGCCGCAAATATTGGAGTTGATTCCCTTGAGACTGACGATGCCGGTTTGTACATCATTGACTGCGATGTTGAGTTTGAACTTCTTTTCAACTTCCAGGGTGCTGTCATCCGTATCCCATCCAATGAACTCAAAACAGAGAACAGTGATGGTACATGTGGACTGGCAATCATTCCATCCAGCTCTGACGAATTTGTTCTTTCAGGTGGTCTCCTGACTTACTTCTACCTTGTCGTTGACTTTGACCACAATGAGATTTCCATTGGCCAGTCAACATTCCCAGGTTCAGGTTCAGACCCAGGCGTCGAGTTGTTCTCCGACTCGGTCCCTGGAGCAAGTCCAGCTCAGTACTACTCCGAGACTTTCAGTTCTATTGTTGCTGAGCCAACTCTTGATTCTTCTTTGAGTAGTGCCACTGACTCTTCGTCTGCAGCTTCGACTGTTGTCCCGGTGACATCTGTTGACTCTGGATCTGGTACAACCACTTCATCTGCAGCATCAACTGTTGCTGCTTCTTCCTCTGTTTCCATTGCATCGAGCTCGGTCTCTGCAACAGCGCCATACTCCAACTCCACCGTTTCTGAGAGCAGCACCTCTTCTTCTGCTGCTACTGAAGCTCCAACCATTTCTGGGTCGTTCATCAATGGTAAGCTTCAGTGGACCGTCTATGTTCCAGCATCTATTGGTCCCTTCCAGGCATTCAGCTACGACTCCATTGGTTCTTCTTACACCATTGAGACCATTGAATTGAACGGAAGAGACTTGACAGACTCCGCAGAGTTGGACGGTGCCAACTTCAACATTGACACTGGTGACTTTGATGGTTCAGGTGCACTCACTTTCGTCTACACTGGCTACAGAGATGACACAAGTACACTCTTATCTTCTGAAGGTACCCTGGCTATCACTAGACCTGACAGAAAGAGAGAGGTCCTCATCTACCAGCTCTCTTACACCATTGACACGGCCGTTGTTGGCACATCCACTGTCGCTGTCTCCTCTGATTCCATCACCACAACTGGTTCTTCAACAACTGAGCTTGCTTCAGTATCTACTGTCACTGCAGTTGAGGATGTCGGAACAACAGTCATCACAGTCACCTCTTGCTCCCAGGGTGCTTGCTTGGATACCCCTGTCACCACTGGTGTCACCGTTGTTACTTCCACCATTAAAGGCACAGTGACTGAGTACACTACGTACTGCCCACTTACCACTGAGGCAACTGAAGTTGCTTCCACAAGTTCTTCTGTCACTGTGGTAGTTCCATCCACATCTGTTTTGTCTTCCGATGTTCAACATGGGTCAACGCTCTCGACCTTCTTCAGCGAGTCTGAAATCACATCTACTGCCACTCTTGAGGTCACCTCCTACATCACTGAGCCAACCGTTGCCCTCCAGTCAACTTCTGCCTCTGGCAACGGTTCATCACCAACTGTGTTGACCTTCAGTGGTGCTGCTTCCAATGTCCTAGCGTCTGCAAAGAACATCTTGTTTATCTTACCTGCTATCTTGCTTTTCTGAGTTGCTTTTCCCTGGTGTTTCCATTTCCATTCTAGCGTACACGACAGTTGCTTTCCTTCTTTATATGCCCTTTATCTACTCTACGACAATTACGACGCAATCAAACAACTGATGAGGAAACGTAGGAGATCGTTCATTAGAAATTGTGTAGTCTGCCACCCTGTTTGTGCTTTCCAGGTATTCTGCAGTGCCACGTTGAGCATCTGTGGACGAGCAAAGCGGTCAAACAGGGGACAGATCAAGGCGGAATCAGTTGTCCTGTCTCTTGCAGTCACTGAATTTCAGGACAATGAGGACACGGGAGATCTCAGAGCAACACTCGTTCCACCATCAAATGGTTGCAGCGGGAATGTGCGCTAAAATTATCCAAACCCATGGTAGGATCTCGCATGGGCTTGTCTCAACGATATTCGTACTTCACATCAGGAGCACAATTGGTCGACTTAAAAACATTCAGTTCTGTGATCGTCCGATATCTCAGATCCTCCACTAGTGGGGTTAACATTTCATCAGGCATGCGCCTATCAGCTTCAAGACGTCCTCGCCCTGTTTGTCCGCAACTGGCGGCACTTTTCTCCAATCGGCCGACCGTTCCCTCAGCTTTTTTTAAGAGCGCGATGATGGCACATAGAAAATTTTTGGGATGAGCTTCACAGCATACACTTGCAACCATTTGATAGCGTACCTCATCCACAACCCCCTCAAGATGCCATCCAAGAACTCCATCAACAAGCCAAAGGACACCATGAATCAGGCTCGTAAGAGAGCCCACCTCGCTAAGAAGAGATCCACCAGAGCTAGAATCGGTCTCACGGCTCCACCAAGAGGATCTCCTTCCTCCACATCAGGTCTCCCAAAGAGTACCGCCGTCGCTTTGTACACAGGATCCACGCCATCTGGTGCACTCACAACACAGACTCTTTCTAAGAAGAGATTCAAAAAGATCGAGAGAAACAAGAAGTACGTTGCTAAGAGAAACGCTGACCAGCTTCTCATCGATGCCACTGCTCAGGCTGAGGACTCCATGATGGTTGACGAGGAGGAGACCACCAACGAGAAGCCAGTGAGTCAGATCAACTCTGTCAAGAACGCTCTTTGGGCCATTATTGAGGATCGCGCCTCTGCGTCCTTCGTTGTCGAGTCTACTGGCGAGGGTACTACTCTCGGTGGTCCAAGCTTCTAAAACTGACGATCACACACCTCTGTACACTAATTCTCTTCTACATGTTTCTGCATTTTTCCCATCTGTTTCTGATTTTCTCTTCCTTTGGTTATGTGAGGTTTGAATACATTGCTTTTTACTGATCCTGTGCTTCCTGTGTACCCCTACGCCCTACGCCATATCTCATTCAGTTTGGGTATAAATGTAGCACGTTTAGTTCTCTATCTATTTATAAAGCCCCTTCTGCTTCAAATTCTCGTCAACCTCGCCTCTCATAAACTTGATAACCTCAGCTGGGTCTGGAGCAGTGAAGACGGATGTACCAGCGACAATAACGTTGGCACCAGCCTTTGCGGCATGTGGGATGGTCTCCTTACCCAAACCACCATCAACCTGAATATCCAAATCTGGGAACTTGGCTCTGAGAGCCTCAACCTTTGGCATCATATCAATCATGAACTTCTGACCACCAAAGCCTGGCTCAACGGTCATCACGAGAGCCATGTCCAAGAATGGAGCTAGCTCATAAAGGACATCAACTGGCGTACCTGGCTTGACAGCACAAGCAGCTCTGATTCCAAAACTCTTGATAAGCTTGACAAGTGCAAGTGGATCCTTCGTTGCCTCGTAGTGGAAGGTGAACTGGTCAGCACCAACCTTTGCAAACTCTTCTACCCACTTCTCAGGCTCAGCAACCATCATGTGACAATCGAAAAAGGCCTTTGGCTTGGTCACACCATCTCCTCTTGGGACAGCCTTTCTCAAGGAGTCCACGATTGGAACACCAAGTGTGATGTTTGGAACAAAGTGGCCATCCATAACGTCGATGTGAAGCCAATCAGCACCTGCATTGAGCACACGATGGCAGTCGCAGCCCAGGTTGGCGAAGTCGGATGCAAGAATAGATGGAGCAATAAAACACTTGACCATGGTGATAGGCTTCTGAATGTGTTGTGTGAGGCTGCTGAGAAGTCTCAAAGCTGTCGTAGTGGCAAAGCATGATAAAAGCAAAGAGAAAAGCTGATCTTCCCGGGAGACAGGGAGCTCTGTGTCCCGGCGGTGTGCCCCTACCACTTTTATGACAGTAATTGAAAAATAAATCTCTCGGGGGCGATTCGAACGCCCGATATCCAGATAACTTTGATAAACATTACAGTCTGGCGCCTTAAACCAACTTGGCCACCGAGAGGTTTCCACTGCCCGAAAAAGGCGTTCTCAGTACCTACGATATGTCTGCTTACATAAGCATTTTTGCCCGATTATGCCGCAATTCTGAGTAAATCGGCACCTGTAAACCGGCTTAGTTTTCATAGAAGTAGTTCATGAAAGCTTGATTATCTGGTGTTTCGATTTCCCTGGTATCGAGTGACCATGTGACCTTGGGGTAGATCTATAATTGTTGAACAAGGGTTGGATCAGACGGGGAGCGCGCCTGTATCGGACGAAGAAGATCTAAGTCTTTGTTTTGCATGTAGCTCATTCATATCGCATACAAAGTTGTTCCTGAGAAGCTCTGCTGAAGCATTATCTTCTCTTCTACAATATCACCATTTTGAAGTCGTAGAATCACCCGTCTAATACTGTTTCAACGTGCTGTTCTCTCTGTGTTCGCCGTTGGATTTGAACGCGCACCCCGCAAAAGCGATCGGTTCCGTGCGCGTAAGCCGTCCTGTTTCGGCCGATGATCATGAAAATGGTTTGTTGGATTCTCAAGCGCCCGACCGCTAGGTGTCAGTCCACGTTTCCTCAAGGGCCACCGCCACCGCGTCTCAACACCTCCAAAAAGTCGATAACACCCTTTGAGTGCTACTCAGGATCGCTCGAATCTGCTCTCTGTGTCTCCATTGCCCCAATTCGCTCCGTGGCACACCTCCGCTTCATACGCTCTCCAGTCCGAGAACCCTCGACAAGTCTCGGCAACCAGTCTTCCAAAGTCATAGGACCTCCCACATTCTGAGCTCCTCCCACGTTTTAAAAGGTCAATTCAGCCATCAAGGCTTTCTTTGAAGACCTACTTCTTCAGCCACCAGGCACTGCTACTTTGCCTTCAGTCCTCAGTCACGAGCTCCGCTTGTTCTGCACAGCCCCTTATCGCCCTCATTCTGCTCCTCGATAGGACTCAACACTGAAATCACACACTCACACAAACATAAGCAACTACAATGTCCCTGAAAAAGTGGCTCAGCTCGTCTTCCACTCCAAAGGATGCTGATGGTCTCCTCACAGCGCCCGTTTCAGACGCGAGAAATGGGTCGCTCTCCAACAGGTCTTCCGTCAGCTCCAAGGTCAGTGCTGCAGACTCCGTCAACAACCATCTTGAGCACACGGTCAGTCATCCAATGCCAGAGATCCACGAGGATTGTGATGAGACTCCCTCTGAACTCGCTGCTTCGCTTCAGGTGCCTGACACGGCAACAGCGGAGTTCCCTTTCGGTGATGGATCAGACAAGACCTTCGGTATGGAGAACTTCGGCAACACGTGCTACTGCAACTCGATCGTGCAATGTCTCTACTACACCAACAGCTTCAGACTCGACATCCTTCGACACCCTGCCAGAGACGCTGCTGTGCCCAGGGTCAGGCGTCGCGTGTTCCCAGGAGCCAAGCCGCATCCCGCCACCAAGGTCGAGCCGCAAAACGATGACAAGGACAAGATCGAAGAGAAGCCCAAGGCCACACTTGCGAGAAGAACCTCCAACTTCTTCGGCAGAAACAAAAGAGACTCCAATGAAGACGTGGCTGACAATCCCGCCACCTCTGCTCCCGCTGCTGCCCCTGCCGCCCCTGCGAACAACCCGAACGTCACGGTAATCACAATACCCAACATCAGACTCACACCAACCACCATTGTTGTCGGCAAGTCTGATGATCCAAACACAAGCATTGATGGCCGCAAGAGAGCCGCCCTACTGACTGGTCCTATTATCAACATGGACCACTCCCTGAACACGCTTGGGATCAAGGACTCCCTCTTCACGGCGCTTAAGGATCTTTTCGAAGCAGAGGTGGAGCACGAGTCGCCAGTGGGTGTCGTCACTCCTTCGTTCCTTGTCGAGACTCTCAAGAGAGAAAATGAGCTCTTCAGAAACGCTATGCACCAAGATGCTCATGAGTTTTTTAACTTCTTGCTCAATGAAGTGATCGACTCGATGGACTCCTTCACAAGGAATACCGGAAACAACCCGATCCGCAACTTGTTTGAAGGGCGCTTAACGAACCAGACCAAGTGTCTTACTTGTGAAAACGTCACGAGTCGTGATGAGACGTTCTTGGACTTGTCACTTGACTTGACTGACGGTGAGTCGTTGGAGAGTTGTCTTAAGCAGTTCTCTGCTAGTGAGATGTTAGCAGGAAGCAACAAGTTCTACTGTGATAACTGTCATTCCCTCCAGGAGGCTGAGAAGAAGATGGGTCTGAGAAAGTTACCAAAAGTGTTGGCCTTGCACCTCAAGAGATTCAAGTACAGCGAAGAGCACAGAAGAAACGTCAAGCTGTTCCACAAAATGAGGTATCCACTGCACTTGAGGTTGGAGAGTGACCTGCCCGCTGAGAAGGAGGAGGATGGACTCAAGTTCTACGAACTGTATGCTGTTGTGGTTCACATTGGTGGAGGTCCTCACCACGGACATTACGTTGCGTTGGTCAAGACATCCGGACTTGGCTGGTTGCTCTTTGATGATGAGACTGTGGAGCAGATTGACGAACGGTTCGTTTCAAGATTCGTTGGTGACAGTCCTGATCTTGCTACGGCTTATGTTTTGTTCTACCACGAGATCTCTGAAAAGGAATTCGACACAGCAGAGAAAAGTGCTCCTTCATTGGATCTTTCACCGCGGCCATCTCAGCCAGTCATGAATGGGTTCAACACCGATTTCAACCTCAACATGAAGGCAACGGACTCCAAGACAGCAGATGAGGCTGATTCGGTCTCTCCATTAGACAAGGTGACTAAAGTCCCATCAAATGACTTCTCCATCGGTTCATCATCTCAGCCATCAACAATCTCATCTGATGCTCCAAAGCCATCCACAGCGGACTCCTCTCTACCAGCTCCTTCCCGCCAGCCAAGCACAACTTTCGGCCGTCTGAATACCAAACCAAGCATGGCTTCAACAACACAGAGTATCAGTGAGGCTTCGGCAACACCGAGCTCGATTGCCTCTGAGGGGAAGCAAGGGTTCTGGAGACGTGAGTCCAAGGCAACGGACAAGACGGTGGACAAAGCTGTTGAAAAGGAAAAGAAGAAGAACAGAATGAGTATGAGCTTCAACTTCAAGAGAGGTGGTTCATGAGAAAGTATCTATTGGTCACGGATTATACAAGTATCTACACTTTACGTCAAGCATGTTGTAGACGTGTGTCACGTTGGTCTACGCTGGAGTGAGTGTTGAGGCATAATAAAAGATAGTGTATTTGAGACAAGGAGACAAGGGGGTACATGAACGACCAGAAACCAACAACCATCCAAGATCATAAGAGGTATGTTCTGAGCCAAGCTGGACCATTAGAGGAGAACAAATCGAGCCTGGACAGCAAATCTTGGCTTGTGGGGTCTACCATCTTAAGCGATGGTGCAAGTGTACCACTGGTCACCCCAGTAGATGAGGTTGTCGGTGTTGTCAGAGTTGTCCTTTGGAGTGGCGGAGGAAGTGAAAGTAGTTGGCTGCATTGTAGAGATTGTTGTTATTGTTGATGATGAGAGAGTATGCGCCTAGTTTGTGGAAATCAGAGGGCCAAGCCCTCCCTTTATACTTGTCAGGCGCCGTGTCTCGTCTGTTCTTGCCCACATCTCTGAAACAATGAAATGCCATTCAAACCATCTCAGAATGGTAATCTGGAATTACATCTGTTGATACTGTCAAGATTGTGCGGTGGTTCCGGTTTGAGGCAAGATCACGATTTCCCGATTGGGGCACTGACAATGAGAGCTCACGCAAGTTCCGCGGCATTAGTCACAGAATAACTACCAGCGCTTCCAAAAATGAGCTATGTTTGCTCAATTAGGTATATTACGTGCATTCATTGTTTCATGAATGTAATGAAGTGGTATAGCATGCTTAAGTGAGCTCATATATCGACGTGTGACTTCAGTACAGGCACAGCACAAACCTACGCCCGCCTTCCTGAAATAGCTATGGCGCTACAAACTTCGTAAAAAAAGGAATGTTTATGCAAAGTGTCTAGCCGCAAACCAATTGTTTGAACCAGCTCTGGTATGAATCATGTACTTTCTCAGTACAATGGTCCGGTAGCTCCTTGGGGGCTCAAGGAAACAGAGGGTGGAGAGAAGGTCATCGCGAACGTCATCATCATCAGAACTCATTCGGGGGATTGAAACATGAAACAGAGCGAATTCACTGTAAACTCTCTGGTGTGTTCAAGATACAGTAGTCTTCAAGAAGAGGAGATGATGGTTGGTTCTGTGCCTTGCGGCTGTAGCTGTTCTCCATTCTGGCGTAGCTGTCGCTTCTCTTAATCTCGATTGATGAAGCTGGGGATGGTGAGAGTTCCTGCTGAGACTCCTTGAAAACAATTGCCATTACAACGTTGTTGAACAAACTGACGACAACACTGACAATCAAAGCTCCCATGAGGATCAACACGCCAAGCTCGTGATGGGATGAGTAGTCAATACGACTCTTGAGAGCAGAAGTGGTCTTCGTGAGAAGCATAAACAATAGAGTCTTCAAGAAGATGACTGTCTGCAAGATTATCTTCTGAGCGTCTGAATGAACATCGCCTCGTGCAATCAACTCCTCAATGGATCTTCCAACTAAGACGTTTCCGTTCTTCTTGAAACCAACCTTCAACATTGCGATCAGAACGATGGGAACCAAGATCAAGAAGGTCTCTTTGTTTGTCTTGAGGATAGTCTCACCAAACACCACGAACCCTCCAATACTTGAGTAGGAGATGTGGTCTGCAAGTTGGTCAAAATCATCAATTGTCAAAGAGTCAATGAATCCGGAAACACCTTTGATTGTGCTTCTAAGTCTGTGGAGTGGGATCTTGACACGAAGTTCGTTGTCTGCAGCGTAGTGAGTCACCAACGAGGCCTTGTAAAGGGAATCTCCACTGGAGTGAATGTTTCTCTCTTGGTTCAGACGTGACAATGGTTCATTCTCCTCAGAAAGAGCTGGCGATGGAGGGTTGTAGGAGCCAATCTTTCTGCGTGTGGACTTGTGTGTTGTGAAGTAAAATGCGCCATCCTTGCTGTTAACGAGGCCCAACTGTCTCTCAAAGACTGATGTTCTTGGTGAAACTCCTGCAATCAACTTCAAAGGCTTCTTGCCCTTTCCCTCAGGATGCTCGATGGTGTGAATGTTCATAGTCTGGTAAAAACGCTCTTGGTAGTGTGGAAGAGGAAAGTGGGAACTTAAGACGGCAGAGGCGGCGTGTGCTTTGTGGCTGGTGGATGAAGAAGATCTGTGTGCTCAACAGCTCTGGATAGCAAATGATGTAGTAAGCAACTGTGGTCTGGTCTTTCTAACGGGATCTGGTTCTGAAGAGTATGGAACTTGTAGAGTGTCCTTAAATGCAATTCAGCGTACTCGGCCCTTCATGCCCCTTTATGGTGACACAAAGACGATGACGTGGCCGAACACCGAGGCGGGAGCTGGAATCACCGAAAGGCGGAGAGCTTACACCACAAACCCCTTTAATATTTGAAAACAAAGTTGCTGACGTGTAATGTGTGAATATTTCATGGTATCTAAGTTGACTTGTTGATGAGATCATCTCTCTCGCGGGCCTCGTCGATATCAAAGTCAACGTCAACGTCACGAGCCTGGTTTTGTAACTCAATATCTTCATATCCATCATCACTTCGTTCAAACGTTTTGTATCCATTGTTTGTTGAGCTCATGTTGTTCAAGAACTCACCGAAATTGGCAGTCTTGGTGACATCTTGTGTAGACTGTTCTCCATTCTCATCAGCCCATGATACCGTCTTCTTTGGCGCCTGCTTTCTTGGCTTGTTCGCATGTGTCTTGAGGATAGATGCAGACTTTGGGACCTTGTCTCTCTGGAAGTAGAGCAATAATCCACCCACAACACCAATGACAACAAGGTAGAGGATGAATGGTGTGGCACTTTTTCCTGGCCCATCGACTGCGCCGTCTCCATTCTGCTCATCAGTACCATCTGAAGTCGAATTATCAGACCAGATGAACTTCCCTTGGTTATAGACCGGTGTCTCCACGAATGTTCCGTTGTCATCATCAATAACTCTGAAGTTCCCCACAAAAATGTCAAAGAGTCCTCTCGAGCCTTCCGGCTTGTCAAATGGAACCATGTGTGAGGAGTTGTAGACATCAACGAAGGTCAAATTTTTGGAGGTCTTCACTGTACCTGTACCTTCGCCATCAAAGATCCACGGGTACTCAAGAGTATCCTGTTCGAAGCCCTTGGATCCACCCCACTCAAGCTTGGAGATCATATCAACAACACCGTAGTTGTTACAGATGATGTCTTTATCACCGTTGAAGAGCATGATGTTGACTCTCTGAAGAATCCCAGCAAGCAGATTGACAGCTGGTCTGGAATTTTTGTTCTTCAAGTACTTGGAAACATTGTTATCGCATTCCCTCCACTTGGTGACTTTTGAAACGTTGAGGTTCAAGCTCTCGACAACGTCATCCCTTTGCAACCATGGCTGTACAAATGGCAATTCAGGTGGCCAGTTCATACCACAGCTTGGATATGAATCCCTAAGTCTGGTGTCGTACATGTTGATACATTGTTGGTCCTTTGGTGCCTTCTTGTCCCTGGTGTATGACAAGATGTAGTTCAAGATGTTTTCACAATCGACAAGGGCAAACTTATCATCGGAGGAGCCGTCATTGATCTCATTCTGGCACTTTTCCTGTTGTTTGAGAAGCTTGGGGAAGAATTCATCGTTTGTGCTGATGATTCCAGCATCCAACAGGTATGGGATGTAACTCATGCTCTGGACGTTTGGATCGATCCAACCGTTACCGATGATGAGTCCCTTGAGGTCAACAGTGAACAAACCGTCATCGACAGCTTTTAGAAGTGCATCTGCAATGAAGGGGATGTATTGACCGGCATAACTCTCTCCTGCAATGTAGATTTCCTTGTCCATGTCCCCTGGGAACACCTCAAAGTAGTTTTGTAGGAAGACAACAAAGTCTGATGCGACGTCTGTGAGCTCCTTGTCGTAATCGGTGGTAGTACTGAAACCAGTTCCACCTGGCTGGTCCACAAACACTATGTTTCCGGCCTCGTGCCATGAACCCTTGTTGATGTACAAGTCTCCTGACTCTGCCACTCTGAGGGGGCCTGACTCCATGAGCGCACCATCCATAGACGAGCACCCGGGACCTCCGTTGAGCCAGATGATCGTTCTGTTGGAGTCTGTGTTTGGCTTGATGAACTTCCAGAAGAAGTAGTTGGTGTTTGTCTCTTCGAAGAGCTCAATGTGGCCGGCGTACATGATCGGTCTCTCGTCCTCGCTGATGGCGGAGAGGCCCGGTAGGTCCTTCACGATGTACCGCTTTGCCGGGATGTCGACAGGGACAGCCAGCACAGCGCCAAACAGCGCTATCAGTTGTGTGAGTCGTAGAAGCATAGTACAACTCAGCGGCCTGTGTAGTCCAGTTAAGCGAGTGTGGTCCGGGCTTGCTTCTGCTGGCCTTTACCTCCTTCCCGTTTGTTTCATCAACCGCGCGCACACGCCCAGATCAAAACACCGTACAAGCCGCCAAATTCGCGATCAACAAGGCGCAAGCTATCAACTACGGCCACATCATGACACATTCTGAAAGCAACTCGCGTGTATAAAAACAAAGCCATTGGGGAACGGGTCTAAAATCACTGGATTGGCTCAATGTTCCAGATGGTCTCGGCATACTCCTCGATGCATCTGTCGGAGTTGAAGAAGCCAATGTTGGCAACACTGAGGATGGCCTTCTTGATCCAGGACTTCTGGTCCAAGTACGCCTCGTCAACGAGCTCGTGTGCCTGCAAGTAGCTCTCAAAGTCGTCTCCAACCAAGTAGTGGTCACTGTTGTGTCTGATGGAGTCGATCAAGTTGTTGAACTCTCTGGCGTCACCGAACTTTCCAGACTCAATGGTCTCAAACACCTCCAAGAGAGACTCTGGAAGGGTGTATCCGCCGTATCTGTGTGAGTGTCTGATGTCCTCAACGTTCTCAGCCAAGTGACCAAAGAGGAAGATGTTGTCCTCTCCACACTCTCTGGTGATCTCAACGTTGGCACCGTCAACGGTACCGATAATCAAACCACCGTTCATGACGAACTTCATGTTGGAAGTACCCGAAGCCTCAGTACCAGCAGTGGAGATGTGCTCAGACAAGTCGGAAGCTGGGATGATCACCTCGGCCTTGGAGACGTTGTAGTCTGGGATGAAGACAACCTTGAGCAAGTCGCCGACTTCTGGGTCATTGTTGACAACATCAGAAACAGAGTTGATCAGCTTGATGATGGACTTGGCCATGTAGTAACCTGGAGCAGACTTACCACCAAAGATGCTGACCTTTGGCAAGATCTTGGCACGTTCCTCTGGAGTAGCCTTCTTGATTCTGAGGTAACGAGAAATGACACCAAAGATGTTCATCTGCTGACGCTTGTACTCGTGGATTCTCTTGACCTGGATGTCGAACAAGACATCTGGGTTGTTGATCTGGATACCAGTCAACTTCTTGATCAAAGAGATCAACTTGACCTTGTTGTCCAACTTGACCTTAGCCCAAGCCTTCTGGAAGTCTTCATCCTCAGCATACTTCTCAAGCTCCTTCAATTCACCCATGTGCTTCAAGTAGTTGTCAGAACCCAACTTGGCGGTGATGATGTCAGCGAGCTCAGGGTTGGCCTGCTTCAACCATCTTCTTGGGGTGACACCGTTGGTGACGTTGGTGAACTTGGAGGCACCGTAGATGTTGACAAAGTCCTTGAAGATGGTAGCCTTGAGCAACTCAGAGTGCAATTCAGCAACACCGTTGACCTTGTGTGAACCAATGATGGCCAAGTATGCCATTCTGATCTGCTTTGGGGTAGATTCCTCAACAATGGAGACTCTCTCGAGTAGCTCGCGGTCCTTAGGGAACAGCTTCTCAACAGACTGGAGGAAGAACAAGTTGATCTCGTAGATGATCTCCAAGTGTCTTGGGAGCAATCTCTGGAACAATGGAACCGGCCATTTCTCCAAAGCCTCTGGCAAGACAGTGTGGTTGGTGTAACCAAAGGTCTCGGTAACAATAGCCCATGCCTCAGCCCAATCCAAACCTTCCAAGTCAACAAGGATTCTCTGCAACTCTGGGATAGCCAAAGTTGGGTGAGTGTCGTTCAACTGAATAGCAATCTGCTCTGGGAACTCAGTCCATGGTCTCTTTGACTTCTTGAATCTTCTGACAATGTCGTGCAAGGAGGCGGTAACCCAGAAGTACTGCTGCTTCAATCTCAACTCCTTACCAGAGTCAAAGTTGTCGTTTGGATACAACACAGCGGTGATGGACTCGGCTCTCTGCTGGTCGGCAACAGAGTTCTTGTAGTCACCGTCGTTGAACTTGGCAAAGTCAAACTCGGTTGCTGGCTGAGCAGACCACAATCTCAAGTTGTTGACATTGTCGGTCTTGTATCCTGGGACAGGGAAGTCGTAGGCAACGGCAAGGATACGCTCACCGCCAACCCAAGTAGCCTTCTTCTTCCCGTTCTCGTCAACGGAGTGCTCAACGTGACCGTAGAAGTCAATTGGGATCTGGATCTCCATTCTTGGAATTTCCCATGGGTTGGAGAACTTGAGCCAGTAGTCTGGTGTCTCAACCTGGTAACCGTCAATGATCTTCTGGGAGAAGATACCGTACTGGTAACGCAAACCGTAACCCCATCCGGCGTAGTTTCCAGAAGCCAACGAGTCAATGAAGCAAGCGGCCAATCTTCCCAAACCACCGTTACCCAAGGCGGCATCTGGCTCCTGCTCCAAGATATCCTCCAAGTGGAAGCCCAACTCATCGACAGAGTCCTTGACCAATTCTCTGTTGTTGGTGTTGATCAAGGCATTGTCCAAAGCTCTTCCCATCAAGAACTCAAGGGACAAGTAGTAGACTCTCTTCTGGTCCTTGGTGGTCTGCTTCTGCTGGGTCTTGTTCCAGTTGGTGATCAAGTTGTCTCTCAATGTGTTGGAGGTGGCCTGGTAAGCAGCCAATTCGTCACAGTTGTACAAGGATCTGGCCAAGGTTGTCTCCACGTGTCTGACGAAGGTGCTCTCAAACTTCTCCTTGGTGTCAAAGTTTTCAACGGCGTACTTCTTCCATGTTTCACGGGACTTGAGCGGGATGGTGGAGTCAATTGACTTGATCTCAGCTGGGGAGAACCCGGTGAAGCGTCTGACGTGCTTTGGGCGTGGGAGCTGGTCGTCGTAAGCTGGCGCTTCGCCAGGGTGGAAATCGTATGAGGACATTGTAAGCGGCTATTTGCACAGGGTGGGTGAGGAAACTGACGTGTGGTGGTCAATTGGCTGCTGGGTGATGGTTGCTGTGCTGGCGCTTGTCCTTGCGAGAGGTGATTGGGAACAAGACACAAAGATGGAAGCGTGGAAGGGTTTTAAATAAAGGGATGGGCTGCGGGCTGCGGCTACAGCGGGGCCGTAATCAGGTGCTGACACTTTTTGGCAGCCACAACGTGCGGGACACACAAAGCGGGTGTCGTTGTTGCGCCTGGACACAATCTTATCCATTTCACATCGGTTTGTTGGGTCCTCGGTTTATCTGTGGTCTCTCACTCTGGCACAACTGGACGGCTGGTGATTGGCAGAAGCGGCTCGGATGCTCCAGATTCCCGCAGCCACCTGAAGTCTGGGGAGCATCGCCAGACGTCTGTGAATGAACCCCTGTGGATGATAAGCGTCCGATAGTTTAAGCGGTCAATGGCACCACCAATTGCATCGCCAAGATCCATGTGAACTGTGAGGAAGCCCGTCAGCCGTGGCACAGAAAAAAAGAAGCTGTGGAAGTGATCTTGTTGTGTGATTTGGTGGCACAACTTCGGCGCACAACAATGCGTCTGTGGGATGCTCTTATGCGATGTTGCTATGGTGATTTGTAATAAATGTCTTGATTCGGAAGTTTTCCCGATTTGATCACATTTTCGCGCCTTTGTTTCGGTATTTCCCAAAAGGGTAAACTAATTGCGTGAGGCGCGAAACTGCCATGGCCCCCTGATCGCGGTTTGACGCGAAAAATGAGTGCAACACCTCGCAGTTCACACCGAGCAGTTGATCAGAGATCTCCATTCAGCACTATCGAAGCCCTTCTCCTACCCCAGAACTCACACTCACACGCATCTCAATCGCTCTGAACTTCCGCATACACATCTATTCACCATGGCTACAACGTCTGCGCTCCCAGCGATCAAGATTGACGTCAACTATGAGGAAATCTCCACCAAGATCGCAGACTTCCTCCAGCACTACAAAACTGACACTGTCACAAAGGCTGACGAGTTCTTCGACACTAAAGTCAAGCCAGTCTCGCTGGACGAGGAGGAGTATCTCCAAAATGTTCTCGATGGCCCAAAGTACGCTGTGTTACTCCAGAGAATCGCAAACAGATCCATCACATCCCTCTACATCGACTTGGATGACATTCACGACTACGAGCTCACAAATGATCTTGACATGGGTGGCAACCAGTTTGCTAAGAAGACACTTGTCGAGTCCATCATGGAAAACACGCACCGTTACCTCGAAATCTTCTCCAAAGAAGTCGACAAGCTCATGCCACAGCCCAACAGAGACCTCACTTTCAAGGACAGTGTTCTTGACTTGATCCAGCATCAAAGAAGACAGAGAAACCAGAGACTCCGTGCTGAGAGAAGGCAAGAGCTCGAAGACCAGGGCCTTCAGGATGATGACAACGCTGACGACGATTCTGGTGAGTTCCCAGCACACCTGACACGTCGTTACGACATCTACTTCAGACCACCAACAAAGACTGTCGGTAAGAAGGAGTACAAAGCACTCTCTGTCAGAGACGTCAAGGGTGAGCACGTTGGTAAGCTCATCACCGTCAGAGGTTTGATCACCAGAGTCTCGGACGTCAAACCATCCGTCCTCGTCACCGCATACACATGTGACCAGTGTGGACACGAAGTTTTCCAGGAAGTCACAACGAGAACATTCACACCACTCGATGAGTGTACCTCTGAACAGTGTCAAATCAACCGCTCCAAAGGTAAGCTCTTCCCATCCACAAGAGCATCCAAGTTCAGTCCCTTCCAGGAGGTCAAGCTCCAGGAGCTGGCCTCCCAGGTCCCTGTTGGTCACATTCCAAGAACTATCAGTATACACGTCAATGGTGACATTGTCAGAGCCATGAATCCTGGTGATTTGGTTGACGTGGCTGGTATCTTCCTCCCGGCTCCATACACTGGCTTCAGAGCTCTTCGTGCTGGTCTCTTGACTGAGACATACCTCGAGGCTCAGTGTGTAAGACAGCACAAGAAGAAGTACGACATGGCTGACTTAAACGCAACCATTGAGCAGAAGATCAACGATATCAGAGAACAGGGTGATGTCTACTCGAGACTCTCTAGATCCATTGCTCCGGAGATCTTCGGTCACGAAGATGTGAAGAAGGCTCTGCTTTTGCTTCTTGTTGGTGGTGTTGACAAGAAAATCGGCGATGGTATGAAGATCAGAGGTGATATCAACGTCTGTCTTATGGGTGATCCCGGTGTTGCCAAGTCCCAGTTGTTGAAGACTATCTCCAAGATCTCTCCAAGAGGTGTCTACACCACAGGTAGAGGTTCCTCCGGTGTTGGTCTTACCGCTGCTGTCATGAAAGACCCAGTCACAGACGAGATGGTTTTGGAAGGTGGTGCTCTTGTTCTCGCAGACAATGGTATTTGCTGTATCGATGAATTCGACAAGATGGACGAAGGTGATAGAACAGCCATTCACGAAGTCATGGAGCAACAGACCATTTCCATCTCCAAGGCTGGTATCAACACCACATTGAATGCCAGATCTTCCATTCTTGCAGCTGCTAACCCTCTCTATGGTCGTTTCAAGACAAACATTTCCCCGTTGGAGAACATCAACTTGCCAGCAGCTTTGCTTTCGAGATTTGATATTCTGTTCTTGATCTTGGACACGCCTTCCCAGGAGAACGATGAGAAGTTGGCTCAGCACGTTGCCTATGTCCACATGAACAACAAACATCCGGAGATGGACTTCGAGCCACTTGACCCAACAACAATCAGAGAGTATGTTATCAGAGCCAAGTCCTTCAGACCAACGGTCCCACAAGAGGTCGCTGACTACGTTGTCAGCTCATACATCAGAATGAGACAGGAGTCTAAGCACAGAGTCCAAAACGATCCAAGAATGTCCTTCGGTCAAGCCACCCCAAGAACTCTTCTTGGTATTCTCAGAATGGCACAGGCTCTTGCCAGATTGAGATTCGATGAAAGAGTGTACAACGAAGATGTCGACGAAGCTTTGAGATTGGTTGAAGTTGCCAGATCATCCTTCAACAAGGACGATAACAGACGCCAGGATGAATCACCAACGACAAAGATCTATCAGATCATCCAGGATATGGCACTCAGAGATGGCCAGCAGAGAAATAACTTGCCTTGGGAAGATGTCAAGAGTCAGGTCATCTCTAGAGGTTTCACTGAGAGCGAGTTGACCGCATGTCTTCATGAGTACACAGAGCTTAACGTCTGGGTCCTTCTCCAAGATGAGACTCTTCAGTTCATTGGAGCCAACGGTGATCTCTTTGGTGATGAGGATGAAGTGATGCAGGACTGATTTTCATCTGGAGAGCTGGTGATCACTGATCGGGAGGCAGCGCATCTGCTCCGGGTCTGACAAAAGAAAATTTTAATTTGTATACTAGCAACCTTGTTACTGGTGGTGATTAGTGAATGTATTATATGTTACATCTGAGTATAAGAGAGCAGTTCTATTATCCAACGCGCAAAAGCGGTGAAGGCTGATTTTCCAACATTTTGATAGCCTATCAAACCACGTGATTCAAGAATTTCGAAGATGGCCGTGTGGTCTAGTGGTATGATACTCGCTTTGGGCGAAGATCGGGAACACCCGGTTTACAGCTACAGACATGTGAGTGGTCCAGGGTTCAATTCCCTGCCCGGCCCTTTTTTTTGATTTTCACCCAAAATCAGGTCGTGGCCGTACCGATGTTTTTGCGGCTGGCGGCAATATTCGTGGTGAGAGAAAACGGATGGGGAAAGGACCAACTTATCGTGTTCTTTTGGCCAGTTACGCTCTACATTCCTACCGATTCTAGCCATTTCGAGCTCAAACCCAATCGGCCCTTAGCACAAGAAGACAGCTGTACCACAGAAAGTGTTGAATTTGATCGATTTTGCCACTCGCAGCGCAAAGGTGAATCGAAGAGCACAGAAAGATGATCAACGACTCGGTGTTGTCAGACAATGAACAACAGGACAATGACTACTGCCCACTTTGCGTGGAGGAGATGGATGCATTCGACAAGAACTTCAAGCCTTGTCCATGTGGATACCAGATCTGTCAGTTCTGTTACAACAACATCCGCCAGAACCCCGAACTCAACGGAAAGTGTCCCGCCTGCAGAAGATTGTACGATGATGAGTCCGTGGAGTACAAGACACTGACCGCAGATGAGCTGAAGATGGAGCAGAACAGGCAGAACAGAAGAGACAAAGAGAGGAAGATCAAAGAGAAGGAGAAGAAGGAGACAGAACAGCTCAACAGAAAGCACTTGCAAGGCATGCGTGTCATCCAGAAGAACCTCGTCTACGTTGTTGGTCTCAACCCACCTGTGGCCCACGATGACCTGCTGCCTATCATGAGATCCGACAAGTACTTTGGACAGTTTGGAAAGATCACCAAGATGGTGGTGAACAGAAGAACCCCGCCAACTACCAACCATTACAACCCAAGTTCCAACGGAGTCGGCGTCTACGTCACTTTCAGTAAGAAGGAGGAGGCTAAGAAGTGCATCGAAGCTGTCGATGGTGCTTATCTTGACGGAAAGGTCTTGAAGGCTGCATATGGTACAACCAAGTACTGCTCGTCTTACCTAAGGGGACAGGCCTGTCCAAATCCAGGCTGTATGTTCCTTCATGAGCCAGGTGAAGAAGCTGAGACTTACTCCAGACACGATCTGTCTACAAGACAGACTCTGAAGATGGGTGGAGTTGGTGAACACAACAGAGCTTATGCTCCTTTCCCAGCGAATGGTTTGTACGCATCAGATGACACGGGCAGCACCAGCAGTGTTTCTTCTCCGGCGCCATCCAACAACGTTCCCCTGTCAACCACTTCTGCACCACTTTCAAACACGATTTCATCATCTCATCCGTTGGCTGGCAGTGCGCCATTGCCTCCAACTGCATCGTGGGCCTCTAAGCCTATTCCAGCAGCACCTGTTGACGATGTTGTTGAGCTTCCAAATGCCGTTGCATTCCCTTCGTTGGGTGAATCGATTGCCATGAGTCAGCAGCATCACCATACGAGTACCCAGTCGCTGCCACATAGCCACAAGAAACAGAAGAATCAGGGCCAGCTTGTTGATGAGTTCAATCCTATGAGCGCAGCTGTTCAGCAGATTGAGAATGTCCTGGAACAGCTCAAGAATGGCCGTCAGTTCAAGTTTGACCTCAGGGTTGATGCTGTCACAAATGACGTGTTGCTTTCTCCACCGTTGTTCTCTTTCAAGCCAGCTGAGGGTGCTCAGAAATACGACCGTGCTTTTACATCCAATCTGGTGAGAAGCTTCGTGAGACACACAGCAGTCCCACCAGTCATTGCTCCTCAGCAGTTCCCAGTTGCAGCAGCTCAGCCACAGGTTCCACCTCAGTCACAGACTCCATCTCAGTCACATGAGCAGCTGAACGGTTTCATCCAGCAGCAACGTGCTAACTCTCAGCAGCAAGCTGTTCCACAACAGCAACAGCTCTTCCATCAGCAACAGCAGAATTCGGTTGCACAAGCACTGATCCAGCAGCAGCAGCAACTGCTTATGCAGCAGCAAAACGCTCAAGGCCGTGCGCCTTCTCAGCAACTGCTTCATGAGACTATGCTTCAGCAGTCTGCACAGAATGACCGTGCCTATTCTGGAACTCCTCCACCTGGTATGTTCCCTCCTGTTCAGCAGAATGGTGAAAGAGGGGTTGGTGGTACTGCTTCTGAGTTGCTGAACCATCTGCTGAAGGGAAACAAGATCAGCTCTTGAGCCCGGTACCAGTATATAGTGTATTTAAAGTGAGGTAGCTTGTATCATGTCGTAGGTCGTTCATTCAGTATGGAGCGTATCTTGCTTGCACGTTGGCTTTCTTCTTAGCTTGTAACGTCATTGGCTTTCCTGATCCAATAACACCAACTTTTGATCCCAGTGCATCAGATGTACGGAACTGTGACTTGCTGTTCGTTGCCTTCTTTTTGCCCTTCTTGTTGAAGTTCTGCCAGCTTTTTGCACTCTTGTTGAGGTCTTGCTCATCCTTATCGTTCTTTGGTTTGGCAGACTGCTGTTGTTGTTGTTTCTTGTACTTCTTAGCGGCATCTTTGGGCTTCTCCTTCTTAACCTCATCCACTGGATACGTCTCTGTGATGGTGGAGTCTTCGAAAGTGACTGTAACCATCATGCCGTTTCCTGATACACTAATAACACGGGCCTCTTTGAACTGCTTCTCCAGTTTTGTCCGAGCCCATACCATCTCACCTGAGACGAATGTTGGTGCTTGTGGTGATTCATGTGTCTGATGGTGTTTGGTGTCTTGTGGCTGCTGCACCTCCGGCTTGTCCTCATGTTTGTCCTCGTCCTGCTCGAGCAGTGTGATGAGCTCGAGAAGCTCTGTCTTCAGGACCAACAAATCGGCATTCTCAGGGTCGGCCAGAAGCGTTTCTTCGATCTCCTCCAGTTGTTGTTTGTACTCTTCCAGCTCGCTCATCTCTGTGTCTATGAAGTACTGTTGTGGCCTAAATGAAGGGCTCTTTAAGTTGTGCTCTTTGTTTACCTGATGATTTTTTGAAGTGGCTGTGTGTCCCTTAACATGTCTGCCATTTCTGTACGGGTTTGTCCAAGCCCGTCTTCGAATCGATTCTTCACTGGGGGCTCCTCAAGCCCAGAGCTCACTCAGAAAACAGCGCTTATTCACGTTCAAAATCTCCATTGAGTGCTGTTTTTGTCCATTCAGCTTATTGGTATGGTATGTTCCCTGTTTCTGTTGTGTTTTCTTCTCGTTTAGCGGTACTAACAGTGCACTTTGTGCTCCAGACAGACACGTCCAAGTTCAGAGCCGACGTGCTCAAACTCTTTGAACCCCGACCACCACTTAAGCATCTGGAACAAATCGATGTAGATCCACCAAAGAGAAAGACTGCCTATATCACAGGAATCGGTGCCTATCTGGGGAAGCTCAAGGACTACACCGAAGAGAAGTTCGAGACCACACAGCATGAGGAGACTGCGCAGATGAGAGAACAACGACTCAAACGAGAGAAGCAACTCGCCAACAAGCAGAAAATGGATGATGACTTCGCCAAATGGAACCCGCATGAGGATCCACACATCAAGAGCGATCCATACAAGACCGTGTTCGTTGGCCGTCTGGACTACAACGTCTCGGAGATCGACCTTCAGAAAGAGTTCACAAAGTTTGGTGCCATTGAGAAAGTCCGTATTGTCCGAGACAAGGAGTCAGGAAAGTCTAAAGGGTACGCATTTGTTGTCTTTGAAAGAGATCTCAGTGCTCGTGCTGCCTACAAGGAGGGAAATGGGCTCAAGGTGGGCAACCGCTGTGTCCTAACCGACATTGAAAGGGGTCGCACGGGAAAGACATGGGTTCCAAGGAGACTTGGTGGTGGTATTGGAGGTCGTGGCTACTCACAGAAACGTCAAATTCCTGAAGCGACGACATTCAAGAAGAGCTTTGACAATCCTCATCCTGTCAAGTCGAGAGGCGCTGATGTGAGGTTCCCAGCTCACCGTGGCGGAAGGGTCGACAGCCAAAGGCCCCCAAGGGATTACAGAGAAACAAGGGACAAAGACCAATACTCGAGTCAAAGATCTGGTTACAACAGTTTTGAGCCATCTTCCAGATACAAGTCAAGAAATGAAAGACCTGAAGCATCGGGCCGAAAGGATGAGGTTCAGAGGAGGGAGAGGCTTGACTACAGCAGCAGATCTAAAAGAGAGGACAGAGACTTCCATGATCGGGATAGAGACCGTGAACGTGACTCACGGATGTCAGAAAAGGATAGGGAGAGACTGCGGTACTGATATAAAGCTCTTTTCATGACTTCACAACTTTGCCTTTGATATCTGTGTAGCTTTGTTGGCCCGGATTATGTGGGTGTTCTCATGCCGGTAGTGCACTCTCATCAACGATGGCAATCCTCTGCAGTATGACACGTAGATAAGTCCTTTGCAGCTGGCCAGCAGCTTCTGGGTGCCGGTGTCCTGGCTGCACCTCCAGAAAGAAACCATAGTGTTCTTGTGGATGTAACGAGCAGCTTCCAAGACGAACTCCAACCCTGTCATATCCTCTAAGGGAGCTATAACATTCTTCTCGATGATATCAAGTATGATCCGTGTCTGCCAGGGCTTAAAGTCTTCATGTGGGGCCATGCCACCAACGAGACCGTAGCGCTCTGGCTCGATGAGCACGAAGGGAAGTTGGACGAAAGGAGGAGTGTCATAGAATACATTTGGCGGAACCAGCAATACCCTCACGTTATTCAACGTAAACATCGGAGATCTGACACCATCGTTATCGAGTTCCATTCCAGAAGCCAGCGGCGTGGCAACGCCCGCAAACAGGCCACCAACGACGTCCTCTGACAAGGCCAACAACTCCACCTCAATGACGCTCTGTGTTGCATATGCAATCCTGCTCTTGAACTCTTGCCAATTGTCAACAAACCTGGAAAGTGGTCCGCCAGTAAGCAGCTCTGGGATGACCCGCGGCGGCGGGATGGACACTTGGGTCAGCAGGCAATGATGGCACACATCAGCGAACGATACTGCGGCATTTGGGGTGAAAACAATTGGAAATTCCAGAAACACCTTAAATATGGAACAACTGGAACACCTGTACGTCACGAATTGGCACAAGAGAAACTTTGTGAAGCCTCGTTCAGTGCTGGGCTTGAATGAGTTGAGTGCCAATGGCGTGTCCAGCGTAGGGTTCATATCAGCATAAATCTCACTCTCTGGATCCTTGTAGTTCAATCTCCAATGCCTGGCAGCTGTGCTTGCCAAATGACTCGCTGCTTGGTAGGTGGTGGAATCCTCGGCAAAGTGTTGTTCAATGTGTGGAAAGAATCGAGATCCCTCCATTGTTCAATGACGTGTGTTTATGCAGATGTTAAGCAAAGTATACTCTAGCGAGAATTTGTTAATCGGAATGAGGACTAGCTCCAAGTGGATCTTTGTGAGTTCTTGGATCATAAATAGCATCAAGATTGTACTTGGGTTTCGAGCTAGGGCTGTCCAGGCGCCACAAAACCACGTATGCTTGTGAGGTCGCGCAGGTCTACATCTATTGTCACCAACAACACGTACCAGCATGACTTTATTGGGGTTTGGACACTCCTAGAAGTCCCGTAACTTGTATTATACAAACTAACGATCACTTATCCAACTGTTCTTTTCCGCTCGATGGGCCTTGCTCTACTTCCACCTTTGCCGGTCATTGCCTTCTGACCTCACGGAAGCAAATGGGTCTTCAAAGATCTTGTCAAGGTTATGAAGAGTGGTCTCATTCGGACGTATTTAATGAAGCCCTTGCTCATCCAGTTGTACTCTATTCCGAGAAACTTTTTGTATTGAACCTGTGGCTGTGCCATTTTGCAAGCCTGTGAGAGGGTTGAGGGTGTGCTCTTCGCGGTTGAATGTCACACGGATCATTGAGAGATCACCTTGGTAGAATGAAATCAGGAGTTTACCAAGGCATAGCTTACCCGAAGACGAATCGTTAGAATCCTGTGTGTAAAGCCAGCTATAGTGTATAGGGCGTTGTACTGTCCTCTGTGGGAAGGAGAAGGAAGTAGCTTCAAACCTTCAATCATCTCAATCTCGGCCTTGACTGTTTCGTTGACAGTTTCATAAGGGCCAACTCTGGTGAATGAATATATTCAGACCTTGGCTTACTACTTTTTATATATCAAGGATGTTGATGTATTGTTGTGTGTTCTCTGATAAGAGCACATTAGCGTTCTTCATCAGTTCTGGGATGCTGGGGCTCCAAATATGGAGATCTTCCATTTCGGGATATTATTTTGTTTTCTTTAACCGTCGAAGCGTTTTCCTCATCATCTCTCCATGGAGACAAGTTAGGCCTAGACTCCAGACCTGCCCAAATATCTGTGATAATGACCGAAGACACAACAAAGCTGAATACGTCCAAGCTTGGAACCAAGGAATAGTGAGTATACCTCGTAATGCTGCATTTTTGAGCCTCAAGGAAGCAAGACAACTAACAAAGCCAACAGCTGGGATGACTTCTACGCACTAGAAAAGCGTAACTTCGAGGACAACCCCGAAGATACTGGTGAATGCTGGTTCTCAGATTCGGATGCAGAGGAGAAGATGATTCAGTTCCTCTTCGACAACCTTGGGGAGTACAGAATCTCCGAGACCGCTACTATGTGTGACGTTGGTACCGGAAACGGCCACCTTCTGTTCACCCTTAGAGAAGAGGGGTTCAAGGGTAAGTTCACAGGGATTGATTACTCCGAGAACTCTGTTGAGTTTGCAAAGAATATTGCAGAGGAAGAGGACGTAGAGGACGTGGACTTCGAGGTTGCAGACATTTACGACTCAAGTTGGAACCCAAAGACTTTCGACGTCGTTCTCGACAAAGGCACACTGGATGCAATTGCGCTCAGTGGTATGAAGTTTGGAGAGAAGACGGCTGCAGAGGTATACCCTGATATGGTCAAGAAGATGCTTACGAAAGACAGCGTCTTGCTCATCACGTCGTGCAACTTCACTGAAGACGAGTTGGAGAAGATCATCTCTAGTGACGAGCTCAAGGTATGGAAGAAGATTGACTATCCATCTTTTGAGTTTGGAGGTGTCAAGGGTGCTACAATCTGCAGCATAGCATTTATCAAGGTATAGCATATATTGAAGTGGTTCGTTTATCATCACCAGCTGCATCTATACATCCTTTGGGATGAGTTTTGTGATCGTGTTGTAGAGCGTCTCAGTGACATCAACGTTTCCCGTCTTGATGGCATACTGAACAGGCTTTTTGTCTTCCATAGAGATGATTCTGATGAATTTCTCAGGGTTCATGGACGAAGGCATGCCTTTTGTAACCTCGAGACCTTGCACCAGTGGTGTGTTCAGGATGACCTTGAGCAACCCATTTGATCTCATCACAATTCTGGATTTCTTGCTGGCATCTTTACTTTTGTTGACATGCACATTACCGACGCCACGCTCCTTCCATCCTTCCTTCACGTTAGTCAGGTCAAGAGCATAAAGTTTTGCCCTGCTTGTGAAGATCTGTTCCTCGTCTTCCTCACCAGACTTGATATCCTTCTTCTCCAGATTCACCTGCTTGTACATGTGTGCCCCAGAAGACTTGGCAAGCGAGTCCTTATCTTCACTCTTGCTAGAGGCCCCCTCATTCTCTGTATCAAAGATGGACTTCTTGGTGATGGCGGTCTGGAAGGCATTTCCAAACGAAGAGCCGGAGCCAAACACGGAACCAGTAGTGGTGACTGGAACCGAGGGCGTGGAGTCAAACACATTGATCTTCTTGTTCAACATGGAGAAAGCACTCGCACCAAATGGAGTTGTGGCACCGAAAACGAACTTTGGCTTGGTATCAACATCTGGCTTTGGATCTTCCGTAGCTTGCTTCTTCTCATCTGTGGAGCTGTCAACATCCGCTGGTGACTCAGGTTTGGAAACTTCTGTTGTCACATCCTCAACTTGCTTCTTCTCAGCACTGGATGCTGAGTCTTGTGGTTCGGACTCATTCACTGTCTTTGTATCAGTAGAAGTTGAGACTTCAGCTTCTGCAGAGCCCTCCTTGCTGGCTTCGCCAATTGGGCCCTGCTTTGGGAGTTCTGCGAGCTTGGATATAACTTTTCCATCCTCTGAGACAGACTTTCTGCGCTTGAGTGGTGCAATCTTCCTCTCTGTCTTCTCCAACTCCTCTTTATCATCAGCCTCAAAGTCATCTCTTGTTCTCTTCCTGGACAAAGGAGCGCCTGAACTGTCGCTGCTGCTTGGGGCTTCCACTCCCACAGTGGCTTCTTCTTCAGCTGATTCAACAACTTTCTTGTCCTCTTCTGACATTTCCCAATGATGTGTAACCGTTTCGGCCTTCGGCTTTAACGATGAAGTTGTTGTGTTCTGTCTTGACAAGATTTCACAAGCTCACGCCCATGGACCGCGAGCTATTATCACCCTGGCAACCTCACGACCTGGCAACAAACGTTTTCGCGAACTCTCTCGCGAATATTTCTGTTTTAGGATTAAAGTAAACAAAGGCTGCGATAATCATAACAGAGAGAATGGAGAGCTTTACCTTCACCAAACCGCACTCCAACGCAGCGCTTCATCCACAAAAGTGCACAGAACAGCTACAAATTGGGAGCATTTTACAACTTGACGATGGCCAGCATTCCACACTATTTGCGCCTCAAGCCTCGGGGTGACAATCCGGCGGACAAGCTCAAGGAATCCTCCATTGTGTTGCAGACAGAAACAGAGGTAACATTCAAGGACACAGCCGGCGCCAACAAGTTCAGCAAGATTTTCAGTGAAGTTTCACAGCTGGACATGTACACTGAGACCATGCAAGACTTGACAACTGAGTTGTTCGATGAGAAAGACAGCGTCTTCTTCACCTTGGGCCCCTCAAACTCTGGAAAGTCCTACTCCATCCACGGTGATACTTCCAACCCCGGTCTTGCCATTTACTCGCTCAATGAGATCTTCAACAGAATCGGGACAAACTACGCGGACTATAAGCAGCTCAAGAGACACTTTGGCGAATCGTTCCTCGTCACATCCAACTCAAACCAGGCGAGTACGGGCGAATTTGGTTTGTCCATATCGGTGTTTGAGATCTACAACGACCGTATCAGAGATTTGACACTGGACCAGAGAAAGACATTGAATCAATCCCTTGATATCGTCACAGATGTGAAAGATGGAAAGATCAAGCCGAACAAGATCAGACAAGTGTATGTCACCAACCTTGACGACGCCAAGACAGTGTTGCACAAGTGTATCAAGAGAAGGGCAGTCAGTGCCACCAACTTGAACCAGACAAGTTCCAGATCACATTTGTTCATCTACTTCAACCTACACAAGGTTATTGGTAAGGCAATCAGAACGAACAGACTCACAATTGCTGATTTGGCTGGTTCTGAAAGAACGAAGAGTGCAAAGACGGAAGGCAAGGAGTTCAAGGAGGGAAACTACACCAACACAAGTTTGACTGAGCTTGGAAGGTGCTTGTCTTTGATGAAGTCCAAGAAGTTTGACAGATCTATTTTGAGAACATCCAAGTTGACAAGATTGCTCTTGACTGACTTGTTTGGAAACTTCAACCTACAGAACAGAATCAAGATCTTGTTGACATTGGACCCCTACTCGAGCTTGTCCACCATATTACATGCCATCAGATACATTCAGCCGGTCTCTAAGGTGCACATCAGCACAGAGAGACGCTCGCTGGATACCAACTCAATGGACAATCTACAGGTAGCTCAACTCATGGAGGAAGTGAAGATTTTGAGAGCCACCAACGAGAAGTTGGAGTCCGACATTGGCCAATCCAAGGAAAGAACCATCGAGGTTGAACTGGAAATCAGAAAAGAATTGAGTGAGCAGTACGAAGTCAAGATCCAGGATCTTGAGGCCCTGCACAGAGCCACCTTGAATAATCTCAAGGACGTTCACCAAAAGGACACAGATAGCAAGTTGGAGATGCTCTCCGAAGACTATGAGGCCAAAATGAAAGAGCTGGTCATCAAACAAGAAGCTGAAATCAACATGCTTTGTGCTCGCCAGAAGGAGGAGTTGTCACTTATTGAGTCAGAGCATAAAGAGAATATGAAGACTTTACAATCCAACACACAAGATTCCATTGAGAACAACACCGCTGCTTTTGCTGAGCTTGAGAACAGTTTGTTTGAGACCAGAAGAGAGAAGGAGGACCTTGAAAAGAAGCTCAGTGTTGCAATTTGCAAGCTTGACGAATCAGAGAAAGAGATCAACACTCTTGCAAAGAAAGACCAGAAGAAGGAGAAGAAAATCGAAGACTTGATTGGAGAGCTGGAAGATCTCAGATCGAAGAGAAAGTCTGATTGTGATCTACCTCAGACCCAAAACAAAAGGGTTCGTTTCAGCGATATTGAAGACACAGGGTTCAAGGCCACCGAGAGCAAGGAGGGCACTGAGGACAAGGAGAACTTTGCTGATTATATGTCATTGAGCCCTATCAAGTTGATTCGCACATCTCCAAACAAGCACTTCAAGTTTGAAGATGACAGCCCAAACAAGCCTCCTGTTGCAAAGTCCAGGATGGAATCACCTTCCAAGAGATCTGTTTTGCAGGACTCTAACCTTGACTTCACATTGCCTACTCCAAAAATCAAGGTGAAGTCTCCGTCCAAGAAGAAGAAAATCAACAACGTCCCAATTGTCGATACCTCCATGGACTGAAGAGGGTCATTCAGACTTTTTTATAACCAACCCCAACATTATGACTCTTTATCTACAGTGATCGTTCAAATACCGTAATGTACATAATAAGGAAGCATCCTAATCTTCTATTCAACCATTCCATGTTTCAAAGAGTGCGTCTGTCAGACAAGTAGCGGACGACTGGACCCATGCCAGTGACCTCCACAGTCTTATCGAACCACGAGAGGAGAACTCCTCCCTGCTGTTGGCCTTTCTTGCTGGCCATTCCCTTGTAGAGGAACTTAACTAGTGTGTTTTGCTGCTCTGATGAGAGACTTTTGACGATTGATGGGATCTCTGTCTGCTTGGTTGCACTGAAAATGTCAATCACAGAGTTGAGGAACTGTGCCTGTTGTTGAAATGTTAGTCTTCGAGCTGCAGATGCGGGAAAGAATGGGCTGAAAATGAACATACCCTCGAAGATTCATCAGCACCGTATGGTGGCTCTTCTGTGGCGTACACAACAGCATCCGCGTATGAACCTTTGGAGATCAGTGTGCGGATGTTGGTGATCTTGGACTGCACCTCCTCGGCTGAGACTGGAGTCAAATCCGGGGCGAGATCCTCAGCAGCAATGTTGTGCTCAGGGTCCAGAGCATCAATATCAATTCTTCTCCAATCTTCCATTTCGTCAATGTATCCAACTCTGTGCTTGGCTTGCGTGATGCGGTAGACGTGGTTGATTGACACTGTGTTCAGGTAAAGGGCTGGCCGGTTTAGCTCGAGACCCGTAATCCGCAAGAACCGCGAATTATGGTACCGGGCAACATCTATATAACTTCACACAGCCCCACAGCGCAGCTGTTCTTTCTACAAAGGTCTTTTTTTGAGTTATATATAATAAATGACTACAATAATCTATCATCCATCAAACTCCCTTGACTTAACCACGAATGATCAAGTCATCCGGGATACCTTCGTACTCACCGTACTTCAAGGCCAAGTTGATGTTCTGCAAGCATTGAGTGGCAGCACCCTTGAGCAAGTTGTCAATGGTGGCAACAATGACGACTCTGGTCTGAGCAGAGTTGACGGCGAATGCACCGACAACAACACCATGTTTACCACTGACATCACGAACCAATGGAGCCTCACCGGAAACGGTAACGAGCTGCTCGCCCTGGTAACGCTCCTGGTACAAGTTTCTGATGTCTCTGGAAGTCAATGGCTCCTTGAGTGGGATGGAAATGGTGTGGGTGATACCCTGGAACCACTGAGCAACGTGTGGGGAGAATGCAACCTCAACACCGAGCTGCTTGGAGATTTCCTTCTCGTGAATGTGGTCGGTGAGAGAGTATGGGACAAGGTTGTTGTTGAGGAAGTTTGGATCGTTCTTTGGAGATGGCTTGGTACCAGCACCAGAGTATCCGGAGACACCGAAGATCGTTGGAGTACCACCAATGTGGTCAACCAATGGCTTGATGGCGACCTGGGCAGCAGTGGCGTAACAACCTGGGTTAGAGATCTTTCTGGCATTGGCAATCACCTGTCTGTCGTTCAGCTCTGGAAGACCATAGATCCACTCACCAGTGGTGTCGAATCTGTAGTCAGCAGACAGGTCAATGATCTTGGACTTTCCACCACCAGAAGCGGACTCGATGGCCTCAACAAATGGCTTACAAACGCCGTTTGGCAAAGCCATGACCCAGACGTCAACCTCGTTGCGTTCCTCAAGTCTCTTGATGTCTTCGACTTGCAAGTTCTCGTAGATGATGTCCTTCTTGGTGTATCCCTCGAGCTTCTTACCTTCCAACTCACGGGAAGAAACATGAGTGAGCTCCAAATAAGTGTGGTTGTTGATCATGGAAATCAAGTTCTGGCCAGTGTAACCTCTGGCACCAATCAATGCGACACGAGACTTTTTGGTGTTGGTACCCTCTCTCAAAGGAGGGTTTGGGTTGGTCTCTGTAGCCATGGTTCTGATACCAACTGGTCTCTGAGCAACAGAAGAAACGATTGGTCTCTTGACCATTTGCTGCTGTGGCTTAACAGCAGACTGGGCCTTCAAGTTGGCCTGAGCTCTAGAAGCAGATCTCATGGTGGAGTAAGCTCTGGCCTGGGTACCGGAGAAGGCGTTAGAGAAAGTAGATTCGCCTCCGGCAGTCTTTGGGACACGAGAGTGTTTGGCGTCAAAGTTCTCAATGAGCTTGGAGACAGCCTTTGGATCCTCAACACCGAACCAGAAAAGAATTTGGCCGTGCTTTGTGTATGAACCGTCAGACTTGGAGAAGAACCAGTTGGCGTTAGGGTCATCCTCTCTGACGACCCACTGCAAAGAAGAGTAGTCTCTTCTGACAGCGTTGAAAATGTTGTCAGAAACATTGTTCAACCAACCAGCCTTGGAGGCAAGGAACTTGTCAATGACTGCGACGTTGGCAGAGGCCTCGGTGGCATCCTTGACAATGGCCAACACATCCAATGGCTCGTCACCATAGGACTTGAAAGAAGCACTCTCCAACTCTCTCAAGTACGAGGCAACGGAGAGCTTACCAGAAGCAATCTCCGGGTCTCTCTGCAAGACCTTTCTCAAAAGCTCTGGCTCAGAGAACTCAGAAAGAGAGTTTCTAGTCAGGAGACGGTAACCTCTTCTAATCAAAGTACCGGCACCAGAGTCAGTAAAGAGCTCCTTCTGCAAGTCGTTGACGTTGATGATGGCAACAGAGGAAGATCTTGGCAAGTGCATGAGCAAGTCTCTGATCTCCTTGATCTTGAGCTTGGTACCGTACTTCACCCAGGACTCCTTCATAAGGTCATCGTACTCTTCGTCGAGGTTGATGACGGAAACCTTGTCTCCGGTGCTACCGTTGATGATACCACCCTTTTCGTTCAAGTAGACAATCTTCAATGGCTCAAAGACACGGGCCAATTCACCAGCAGCAACGTCAGCGTTAACGTTGAGGATCTGACCGGATGGTGTCTCAGCCAAGGATGTGAGAATTGGGAGGGCACCAGCCTGAATGGAAGCCTCGATTGGGGACTTGTTGACACCGCTAATCTTACCAACAAGTTTGTACTTGTCCTGGTCAAGGTAGTCGGCACTGAAGACACCAGCGGTAATTGGTCTGGCGTGAACACCCATCTTCTCAAGGGCAGTAACAAGCTTCAGGTTCTGCTCCAGGAAACACTTTCTGACAACGGACATGGTCTTCTCGTCAGTGATTCTGATTCCGTCCTCGTACGCTGGTTCAACGCCCTCAGCCTCAAGAAGCTCATTGATCTGCGGACCGGTGCCGTGGAGAACAATTGGGTACAAGCCGACGTGGTACAAGAAGGCAAGACAGGAAGCCAGCTCGGTCAGGTGCTGGGTGATAATGGCACCGCCAACCTTAATGACGGCAAACTGCTGTGAGGAGACGGAGGTGAAGTACTTGAGGTACTGCTCAACTTCTCTCTTGGAACCGATGTTGTTCAAGAGCTGGATGACGGTGGATCTGGTGGAGTATGAGCGGCACATGGAGGAGTGGCAAGAAGCAGCAGCCATGGATGGCATGGCTCTGTTATGAAGATAACCCTGAGGAGCGGCAGCGTTGGCGCCAGCCTTGAGAGCGGCCTGGCCAGAGCGGGCGATACGGCGTCTCTGAGCGGACAATGAGGAACGAAGCATCCTTGCGGTGAAAAACTGCCTTCCTTTGGTGGATTGTTGGTGGATTGTATGAAGAGGTGAAGAAAAGAGCGCAGAGTTATGACTGTTCAGCGGGACCCGCGCGCAATCGACGTGGTACAGGCAGCACTGAGGCGGTGAAAAAAAAAAAAAAAAAAAAAGGAAGAAAATGACGAGATTTGGTTGGAAGGTGGTGCTAGAGTTGAGGGTCACGTGGTGTTTCTATTGCAGAGAAGGGTGCTGTCCAAAGAGCGCACATTACGCCAAACCACAACTCGCCAAACCACCGCTATAACCACAATAAAAGTCTCCGCTGACGGCCTGGCCCAATCAGAGTTGACCGGTCCCGGCTTGGCCTGCGACCCGCGAATAAAACGGCTACGGGCACACTTTCGCGAAACAAAGGACAAGCTGAGCGCTTGGCCATCACCATGAGCTAAAGAGTGGCAAACAACACATTACCTCACCGTCTTGCCTCAGTACGACTTCAATTCACATTCAAAGATGCCTGAGAAGTCTTACTTGCCCGGTATGTTACACTGGCTGCGGTTGTCCCCCGACTTCAGGCTGCTCCTGTTTCCCAATCATCCTTCCAAAACTAACATTCTACCCCAGCTCTTGAAGATGCCAACTCGTACGTCAAGATTCCTATACAGCTTTCCGTCATGACTTACTAACAGCACATCCACAGCCCACTATCCCCTCAGCAACTCGAAATCCTTCACCAACAAGTCCTTTCCGAAGGAGATCTTGTCTCCGTCCAGTCTCGCTTCAACTACGCCTGGGGCCTCGTCAAGTCAAATCGTGTTGATGACCAACGCTTAGGTGTCAAACTTCTCACAGATGTCTTTAAAGACTCCCCACAAAGACGTCGTGAGTGCTTGTACTATCTCTCCGTTGGAACCTACAAGCTTGGTGACTACGCAGACTCAAGAAGGTATGCTGATGCCTTGATCGCCCACGAACCTGAGAACACACAGGCTAGGGCTTTGAAGAAGATGATCGAAGACCAGATTGCAAAGGATGGACTCATAGGAATTGCCCTTGTGTCAGGTGTTGTTGCTGCTAGTGCTGCTGCTATCTCTTTCATGATGAGAAAGAAGCGCTGATCTGATTGTTTTTATATGTTGATGATTTTATGAAACCAGCTTGTAATACATTCAGGCACCAACCAAGTCGTAGCAATGCTTTAAGAAGGTAATTTACAACTGTATAGCCTCCCCAGCACATTGCCAACACAACCGCCAGAGCAAACATCGCCGCGGGTATACCGATGAACCACCCGGCTTGTGTTCACAATGCCACAAAACCAACAAATTCTTCGGGGTCAAGCTGATTCCCACTTTTTAATCAACATTAATTCACTCTTCAATGTTTCAGTGCACGAACTTGCGGCCCTTGGTAGCCGTAAGAACAAAAAACAACTGAAGGCTGAAGATGTACGCTTGATAGGACTGCCTCCCTTGAACCACTTCAAGATAGTAAACGATCCAACTCGGATACTGCATGGGCAAATATTCTCCAATTCAAAGATACATCATGGCCTCTGTTCACTTCTCGTGGATCGCTTTGCATCTGATATATTTATTTAAAGATTAAAATATGAAAAACTTAATAATGATCGCGTCGACGTGTACGATCCGACGTCTCGACCAAATTATTCATGACGCTAGGCCATGATTCTCATCCATGGAATCAGAGTTTTTATAAGTCGTCGATCCTGATAAAAAATTTCTTTCAAAAAATTGACATTCAAAAACCACTTTATTTCAAAAAAGAGTACAGCCACAAGATAGTTCATAACTACTTCACCTTAACTCAAACTTCATTTAGGTCAATTTAATGTTCTTATACATTTTTAAGATCATTCAGACACATCTTTATAGGAGGACGGTGTTCGGGTGTATGTTCGGGTGTGTGGGTGTGTGTCCGGGTGTTGTCTCCAATCTCGACTCAAAGCTTCGCAATATCAAACCAATGACGTGCACTCAATTTCAGTAGCACATGGGGATCAAGCAACTCATAGCACATTCAGCATCAGATTACACAGTCAGAAGTCCCAAATTCCCACGGGAACTCGCTCAACGATCACCTCGGATCATGAGTTCTTGGTTTTGGCCGTGAGGTCTCTTTGCAAGGGGTTGTCCACCAAATTCCGCGTGTTGATCGAAGCATATATGCCACCGTACCACCACACTAAAATATGGATCTTATGGGCTCAAAATAACGATAAAGACGTGTATATTTACAGATTACGGCTATTCATTGGAAAAATTGACATGGATTACCTCAAAAGTGGGGCATGGAGGGCCGAGCATAAAGCTGAGACATGACATGAATGATCACTCATTAAACAGGCGTAGAACAAGGACTCTTGGAGTACCACAGACAAGACCTCACCATGCTGGAAACGCGCAATATGGATCACTGGAAGAAAAATGAAATAGATCACCTCTCCTGTAGACAATCTTCCTCCTCAACTAGCACGTCCTCATCGATCGTAGGCGCGCTCGCGCTACCACTGAGAGACCCCTGAGGCGCTCTGGACCACACGAAAATGCATACAAAGTGTGGACATATTGGTGCACCAGAATAGCTGATAGAGAATTGAAGCTCTGGAAAGTCTGCTAGATCTTATCATTTGCCTTCGGTGAGAGGTGGGTCTTGTTATGCTCGGCCCTCTGCATGCGGCTAACAATACTTGCCAGCTCTTTTACCGACCACAAAGACGATTTCCCCAATTCCCGAAATCTGGGGGTCTCAGCTATCCCCCGCCCTTAGATAAACACTTTGGAGCTGTAACAAGCAAACAACGGAAGGACTCGCGCACTGCAACTTTGCTCGGACATCACACACCGCTCGATCAGACTCCGTACCCCCTCAGACCCTGTACGCTGGTCGCGCGAACGAAATCATACCTTCAGTTCAGTCCCAGATTAGCCCACATCAGCGCGCACTCAACACACCAGAGCACGTAGAATACAATACCGTGATGTCTGCTGTTCCTACTGATACCATTAGTGTGCGCGTTTCCGCTGTGGTGCTGATAGTGTGGCCGCGCCAGCGCGCTCGACCCATCGGTATACCCTCTCCAGTCCGGAGTACACACTCTCGCGCCCCAGCACTCTATAAGAGAGCGCTCCACGGGACTAGGGCGCATGAGATTGGTTGACTAGGAACAGAAAAAGCTAAATTAACATAAACAGCTCAACCTCTTGACAGAAGAGGCAGCGCTGTTCCCACATTTTTGAAGGGTCATACAACTCAGCGAGCCATTATACACTCTAGTCCTAACTGAGACTACCGAGTTACTGATCCTGCGATCTTTTGCCCCAGCTATATACCAGTAAGGTAATTGATCGACTCGAATAATATCAACATGTTGCGCGAGAGCTGCTCTTAACAGCAGCTAGGAGCCAGTAAATTTAAACGCGCGCGCAGAACCCAGATTTTCGAGCTGGGGTTTGACACATACCAAACATGGACAGAAACGTACTCAGATGTCCATGAAATTTTTTTCGCTCAGCCTTCCCACACTACTTTCCTACACAGACTTCCCACAGTATACCACAATGCCAACATACACCACACCATATTCGACACACTCCAGCAGCACAATACCAACAGACACCACATCACATTCAGCAGTTGATCTACTGATCAGACCATTAGATGGGATGCTGAGTTCCGAGAGCACAATAACTCTTTCGTTCTGCGCGGTCTGCGCACTCATCATGCTCATCGCAATTGTATGCCTTCCGTTTTACCAATTGTGGCCTCGTCATCGTGTCAACATCCGCCAGCTCGACATAGAGGCTCGCCAGCTCGACATAGAGGCTCACCAACTGGAGTGTCGTCAGCAGATTGACTTTTACCACGAACAGGTTGAGAGGGAGATTCACATCCTAAAATACAGAATGGAGTTTATCAAGACGGTACTGGAGCTCTTTGACATTGAGTTGGCAAGAAGTTTTGCGAACCGACTCATTGAGCATGAGCTCCCAAGATCGGAGTTGACAGCACAGCTCGCAACCATCACAGCCCCCCAGCACAACCCAGCTCCGGAACCACCTTGCATCATCAACAGCGCAAGACTGCACGTTGAGGGAAGAGCTGCAAAAGGTGCAGCATCGAGAGCAAAACTGAAAGCCAGACCCTTTGATGACAAGGACCTGATCACATTTGATTAGCTGGTTATACCTCTTTGCATGCTTGTGTAATACATGTTGTAGTATCACACTGTAATACTTGGGTAGTATGATACGCTTATGAGTACCGTCATATGTAATCAGAAGTGATCCGTGATAATAGTTACAAAGCTGGGATTCTTCCCCTAACTAACTAAAGACCTGCGCGGAGTCGAGTAGCACAGCCTCCTTCCTTAGCATGTAAATGGGCGGCGCCCCTAATGTTGTATGATAGATGTCCTTCCATTTGTAATCCTCCTAGTAATGGTATCAATTGATGACCCCTCATGATGGCAAATGGTAACCCCTCATGTGTCTGCATGTTGTTGGTAAAAGGTAAGGGCACGACATAAGTGTAACCCGTGTATAAACACACACCCTCTGGCCGAAGTTTCCATAAGCTTGTCCTCCCACACCGACACTAGCAACACTCTCCCCAGAATTCCTTGATGCTTGCCAAAGGCCGTGTTGCATATATATTGTCTCAGAGTACTTTAATGTTGGGATCCTCAAAAGAACGCTAAAGACATGAAGCATATTTTCAGTCTACGGTCACTGGGATCATATTCACTCGTTGATATAAACCTCTCCTGCAGACAATAGATCTTCCTCCTCAACTAGCACAAAAAAAAGTAGATCATGTCATGGCCGGCCCGGACCTCGGACACATAGAAACCTACAATTAGAGTCACCACACCCAAAACGCATGGATCACTGGAAAAAAAATGAAATAGATCACCTCTCCTGTGAACAATCGTCTTCCTCAACTAGCACAAAAGAAAAACGGTCGTAGTCATGGCCGACCCGGACTTCGGACATGCTGGAATGGGCCAACATAGAGGTCAGCCTAGATCATCCACGCTGCAACACGATGTCATGACGGACGTGTGGACCGTAGACGACAGACATGGGGAATGGGTTGGGGCTGACGGAAAGTGGGGCTGACGGAAAGTGGGCCTGGTGAGAAGTGGGCCTGGTGAAAAGTGGAATGGGTCATGACGGATGGAACGTAGACAAACTGAACGGGACCATATGGTCGAAGTGAACCTTGGAAGACCAGCCGGAGAGTGGACAGGAGAGCAGCCTCGGAAAGGAAGAACAGTGCCTCTACACCGTCAACCAAACGTCGAGCCGAACCCCTCCAACTCAAAAGCACACAGGGAGCAACAACTCAAAATGAGATCTCAGAGAACAGCCTCGGAAAGGAAGAACAGTGCCTCTACACCGTCAACCAAACCTCGAACCGAACCCTTCCAACTCAAAAGCACCCAGGGAACACCAACTCAAAATGAGATCTCAGAGAACAGCCTCGGAAAGGAAGAACAGTGCCTCTACACCGTCAACCAAACCTCGAACCGAACCCTTCCAACTCAAAAGCACCCAGGGAACACCAACTCAAAATGAGATCTCAGAGAACAGCCTCGGAAAGGAAGAACAGTGCCTCTACACCGTCAACCAAACCTCGAACCGAACCCTTCCAACTCAAAAGCACCCAGGGAACACCAACTCAAAATGAGATCTCAGAGAACAGCCTCGGAAAGGAAGAACAGTGCCTCTACACCGTCAACCAAACCTCGAACCGAACCCTTCCAACTCAAAAGCACCCAGGGAACACCAACTCAAAACGAGATCTCAGAGAACAGCCTTGGAAAGGAAGCACGGCACCTCTATACCAGCAACCAAACCTCGAGCCGAACCCTTCCAACTCAAAAGCACCCAGGGAACACCAACTCAAAATGAGATCTCAGAGAACAGCCTTGGAAAGGAAGCACGGCACCTCTATACCAGCAACCAAACCTCGAACCGAACCCTTCCAACTCAATCCCAAACTCCAAGAACCCTGGGCACACCTCGCAAACTCCAAGAACCCTGGGCACACCGCGCAAACTCCAAGAACCCCGGGTACACCACCGCTGATGACAACAATCGGGCACACCTCAGTCAAAACTCAAGCGAAACAAACGTAGAAAGAACAGCACTGTACAGGGGTGGCCCGTGGGTGTTGCCTGTATCCATCGGATGAGTCACAGCCTCCTCTAGTGCGGTCTGTGGGCCCTTGTCGTGTCAGATCCTGCCCGTCTCCTTGCTCCAAGATGCCACAAAGATGAGCCAGTGCACCACAACAGCAACCAAACGGCGGCTCACAGTTACCAAAATGGCATCACAAGACAGCCCGTGCTGGCGATACTCAACTCCTCGTGGTCTCTGGGGTATACATACCGTTCCGGAGCGTGTTGGTGTGGTGGGAAGTCTGCTCTGGTCGGGGGAAAAAAGTGGGTGGGAGCGAGCGAGATCCCCGAAAGTTTGGGGCCCTTTTCACTTCGGGAAATCTGCCACAAACGCGGACCTCGCTTCCCGCTCCCTCCCGACAGCCCGCTACCCGACTCCCCTACGTAGTACGCAGACACGGCCCACACAGTGTGGCACAGCTGGCACCGTCCCACCCTCTAGGCTCTCGCCCACTGGTGCCACTCACCACCAGCGCGCCCCGACCGCCCACGTGACACGCCCGGTACGCGCACGCAGCATCCCCACGCCCGCACTACTACTCGCGCACGCTCCTCCGCAACCACGCATCCCACGCCCACGAGCCCACCACCACTGCACTCCCACGCTCCCCCAGAACACAGCCCACACACCCACGGCCCCGTAGCGTGCCTAGAAAAAAAACTGGCTTTCGTGCCCGTACCGTAGTGCGTTTACCGATGTATTAGCCAATTAGAGGCGTGTATTCAGCGAGCCATAGGCGAGCTGATCTGGGTTTTGGGTAGCAGTATTGAGGTTAGGAAGTGTGGTTGATATTATGATGATTTGAGGCGTTTAAACACTATATATTCAGTGGCCGGTATATGGATTATATCATGAAGCACATGATGTTATATAGATGAGAGCTGGCTAATTCTCTGTATAAGGGGCACCCGCGGCCGCAGAAGAGATCGCGGCTTATGTCCTACAGATGTTGCGGCCGGATAGATAATTGTTAGCCATGAAGCTTTGGTTAAGAGATCAGACAATAGTTTCCGCTAAGACCTGTTTCTCCTCAACAGATAAAGTGTTGTAAATGTCTCTGAACCCGTTAGCGTTACTGGCCGCTACCTGCTTGAAAAACGTAATCAAGTACTGCTTCAAGTCATCGTCCTGGGTCTTCGGACCATCGCCATCGTCGACATATTTTCTCAATGTATCAAAGTCATCACCAATAGCATCCACATCTTCCCAACCTTCGTCATCATCACCAACAACATCAGCAAGATCATCGGGCTCTGGGACTTCCTGCTGGGCACACTGATCCTTCAACTCCGCGATCAGAAGCTTGACGATTTTAAAAGGAACTGTAACCTGATGATATTTCTTCACAATGTTCTTTCTCATGGATCTTGTAATGATAACATCACCTGGAAGGTCCACAATCTCATCGCCATCAACAGTGAACTGGAACTGATCCGGATGCTCGAGGGCGTAGAAGAACACCTGTGTAAGGCCCTCACAGTTCTTGCGAATGCGATCAACACCAGCCAAGGTCGGGAAGTTTTGGACCCACACGTTAAACACCTTCTGGATATCATTCTGCTGCAAGAATGCCACAGTCTGGGAGTCGTCAGTGGCGAACATCAAACAAAGGACAGAGAGAAGGTCCTCGGTGGTCGAAATCTCCTTGGCAGAGAGAAGACGGCGGGTGGTGGCCTCCAAGATCTGAGGAAGGATGGATGAGATGTTCTCAGAGAAGCGGGATAGAACGGCAACGACGAGAGAACCGACATTCATGGCAGCTGAATCACTGAGCTCTGGGCTGAGGAATTTGGAGAGAACTTGAAGAACTGTGTTGATGTCAAAGAGCTGTGCATCGGCATGTGTGATGAGCGCATGGTATGCATCACCAGCAAGCTGAAGGATCTGGTCATCCGTGGCCAGGAGTAGCAAGTCGGATAGCACTGGATTGACACGAGCCAACAACTGAGGTGGGAATGACTCTGGAGTACTGCTGATGAAAATAGTTAGAACCTGCAAAGCTAGTGAAAGTTCTGAAGAAAACTCAGCCCTAGAAGTCTCGATGTTGGTGAGAAGACCAGGAAGCACTGACTCTGAGTATGCAAGATAGCTCTGTTCATCAACATCAAGAAGCAACTCTTCCAATGCTTCCTCAACATCAATGACCAATTGGATGTTACCAGGATCCTTAGAGGCAATCTGGAAAAGTAAGGAAAGGGCTGCTGTGTTGGTGCCCGTCTCGATCTTCAATGCCACGGTGAGTGCCTCGGCGAGAAGCGGAGGCGTATCATCTAAAGCGTCCTCCAGCACGGTAGAGATGATGGTCATGATGACGTGTTGTGTCTCCTTTGGGACCTGGTCAAACTTGATAACAGAGTTGAAGTATGTGAGCGAGATGAGGTAGATTGTCTTGAAGAGGACATCAGAGTCGTTGTGGGCAAAGCGAGTACACTCAAGGAATGACTTGAGGGCAAATTCACCACCAAGGGCACCTTTGAACTTTGAGAGGAATGCAGGAATAACGAGCATAGCACGCCCACGAACAAACACCTCAGAGTCTTGCAAGAGGGAAATGAGGCTGTTCAAGATGGATACAAGAGATTCTGAGCACTGAAGTGGCTCGTCATGACGGAAGAGTGCATCAAGACAAAAGAGAATCGCTTCCTGCTCCTTCCAGTTCTTCTTACCAGATTGAGAACCAACAGATGCAAGTTGTGTAAGAAGCCACTGGAACACTGGGTTGACATCATCGGATGACAACTCCGTGAGGAAGTCAAAGACAGCGTTGCGTGGATAAAAGTCAGGAGAGACACCTGTTTCTTCTGTAACGAACAGATTAAAGTCTGAAGAGTGGTCCGACTCGATCTCCAATGGGATCAAGGAACATGCAACAACTGAGCTCAAGACAGTGGTGAAGTTGAAGTTGACACTCTTGGTGATTGGAATGTCCTCGAATGCAGAAAGGAGCTGGAATTGCTCGATGATGAGGTTACTCAAAACAACACTTGTTCGTATTTCTGGGTCCTCGTCGACTGAGACATCTTCATTGACGACAACTTGAATGTAAAGCTGTGAGACCTGGGCAAGATCCTCCACTGCTTCCTTCTGAAGGGCAATCTTTGCGTTCTGTTCGAACAAGTCTTCAGGGAACTCGGTGATCAGTTGGAAAGCCAATGTATAGAGAATAGTCCGGAGTTGGAGCTGTCCAAGGTCAAGCGATGTATCCTGCAACAGGACAGTGAGCAGAGCGGCCATCTCAGTGATGTGTTGCTTGAGTCCTTGAAGCTTTTGTGGGTTCTCCAAAACATCAGGGCTCTGCAACTGGAGCAGACATGTTTTATACAACTTGGCTGCTGCAGTTCTGATGTCTGAGCGGAGTGATCTGTCAGCCATGAGCTTCATGCAGTGTCCAATTGTGATGATACCAACACCACCGCCAAAGAACTGATCCTCGGTGACGAGATCGTCAAAGAGTTCCTGCAAGAGAGCAAGGGCTCCAAGAACACTCGAGCCTCCAGAGACCACCGCACTGTAGAGACTTTCGAGCAGAGTTGGCCATTCGTCTGGATAGTCAACTGCGGCAATCTGAGTGACAGCGTATGCTGCTCCTGAGCGGACCTTGGACAGTGGGTCATTTGTAGCCAGATCCAAGAGACCTGGGCGGATCGTATCCTTGGCATCTTCAGAGACTGCTGGACCGACAAACGAATCGAAACCGGCACTCCAATGCAACGGGACGAGCCTCTTCAGGCACAGAAGGGCACTTTGGCGGTCTGCGATGGGGGCGCTGGCGGTGGACGCGACGGAGAGAAGAGTGAGAGCGCTGGCGGACGGTTCCTGCGCAACGAGCTGAGCGAGTCCTTGTTCCGCGGCCTGGCGCTCAGCGTTGTCAGAGCGCTGGAGGCCCTGCAACAGGGCGGCAAACTGGGATTCCATTGGCTAGTGGCCGGTATTTGGTGGTGTAGTGGCCCGCTGATGTTGATGTTGAGTTAGCCGCCCGATTTTGGCTGGCACTGGTTTCGCGTTGAGCCGGCAGTGATCGGTTGTGAAGACTCCGCCTGACACACGGACACGCAGACATCACCAACCTCGCCAAACACAGACAAAGACAGAGACAATGGCCGAAGAAGGAGCATCGTACCGCGAACAGCTGCTCGAAGCGTCCCGCAGAAACAACACAGAGCTCTTCTCCACCATCACGGAAGCGCTGCCACCAACCGAGCTCGCCGCCCTCATCAACGAGTCCCGTGACGCGCTGGGAAACACACCGCTGCATCTCGCTGCCCAGTACGGGTCCTTTGAGGTCCTGGACGCCATTCTGGACGTGGAGGGCGTGGAGGTGGACCCGCTCAACAGGCTCGACGGGGACACGCCGCTTCACAGTGCTGTGCGCTACTCGGAGCATGAACCGGAACACGGTGCCTTCATCGCTGAGACACTGATCGAGGCCGGTTCAGATGCGAGAATCAAGAACAAAGGTGGACTGAAGCCAGTGGATCTTATCAGAGGAGACAACGAACCGCTGGCAGAGACGTTACAGGCCGCAGAGTTCGCATTCCAGCTGGAGCAGGAGGAGAAGGCCAGAGGTGAGTACTACACGAGACAGGACTTGGAGTTCATGACACTAACAAACGCATCAACAGAAGCAGCACATCAGTCTGATGACGATGACGAGGGGTCCGCTTCCGACTCGGGCGACGACTAGAGAGAGCGGAACTGGATGACTCTGAAGTACATAGAGTCCAACACATACAAATCAGATGAAAGCCTAAACACAGTACAGTGCATTAATCTCATATTTCAGTAGCTTTAACGTATAAGCACAAGTCATATGATGGAGAAGCTGTCTGTTTGGGTATGACACCATCCGCCAAGAGACTGCTGTGCTCTTGACTTGAGTGTCTGGTACCTCTCGTTCCTTATCTTGAGCTCGGTGTACGTGGCACAATCACTGGCATCCGGTAGTAGATCCTTGCACTCTTCAACGAACTTCACGCGAGACACACAGGATTCCCCTCGAGGCCGAGCAAGAGCCTTCTTGGAGTAGAACCCGTCTTTGACTCCGTTGGTGATGCACTCTGTCAGTTGATGCTCCGGGACACAGATAACAGAGAGGTTCGAGGGCGATGTATTCGTCTCTGAGCGTTCCCATTGATGATGGGCAGAAGTCTTCAAGCAGATGAATGGCTGGAATATTTCATCATGTTGACTCAATCTCTTTTGAAAACATCGTTGAAGAGCTGCGTCATCAGTACGGTCCTCGGGTAATACCAGCCACTTTAAGTAGAACCCACCTGGATCAACAAATTGGCTGACGACACTGTTCAAGCATCCTGTGAACTGTTTGAGGCACAGCTTATCAGAACAACTCTTGGACAGTGTGACTGGGGAGTCCCTTCTTCCTGGCTTGGTCCTTACCCTCCCGGTCAAAGTATAGCTCTCCCGTCCTCTCAACACACCGCCTCCCAGCTCAGTAAATCTCTCCCAGTGTTCCTCCTTCTCATCCATAAGCAGTTCAAGAGAAGCATCGCCGCATGGAATCTCACTGACATACATGCCAAACTCAATGCCCTCTCTTGCCCTGAACTGGTAGACGCTCCCCTCATCAGTCATCTCCAAGTACTCGCTGCCGTCCCCAGCGATGAGTCTCTTCGCCTCCTTCACCACGAACAAATTGAACGCTCGCAGACACAGCACTTCGGCATGACAGTCATGCAAAACTCGTCCATTGGCCCTGCTGAGCTGATCATCGGGAAGAGCCTTGACACCCGTGGCAAAGCACACTGGACGTCGGTTCACAGTGCCGTTATGGACGGACACTATGCCGGCAAGAACACTCCATTCACGCACGCCGTTGGAGCGAGTCGTTGGTTGGCCTCGTGGCAGGTCGGTGAAGTGCTGGATTACTGCTGATGATATCTCATTGGCCAGCTCATGTTGCATTTGTACCCCGTTGTAGCGTTTTACTACGAGGTTGTGTCCGAGTGTTTTGATGGTCTCGGCCTTTGATTTTCTATAGAGCGTCCGCGCGCAAGCCCATAGATCATACTACTCAATGACGTTCGAAACACGGTTCCATTATTATACAAAGTGATAGTTTTTGTTGGTGTCCGCTCAAACAGGAACGTCAAAGGTGAAATCAATCTTTGAAATGAGCTTGTCGAGCTGGCCAATCGTTCTGTACTTGGCCTGTTGGAGAAGCAGTTGCTCCTTGCGTTCCTTCTCCGCGTTGGCAGCAGCGTCCTTCTCCGCACTAGCCTTGGCCTTGTCCGTCTCGTCCTTGTTGGCCTCAGTGTAGTACATTCTTGCCCTTGTGGTGAGTCTTGCAAACGGATTCGAGTTGGAGACCGGTGTCGAACGCTTCTTGTCGGCATGCTTGAGCTCGGCTTGACGGATTCTCTCGTTGTTAAGCTTTCTGTTCTTCTCTGAGATCTTGGCAGTGATGGACAGCGATGACTTGGTGTTTGACAGTGCAAGGTTATCGAACTTCTTCTCAGCCTCCTCCAGCTGTAACTTGAGCTCACGGGCTCTCTTGTCGTCACCACTCTGGTATGCCACATCCAGCATCTGCTTCAACTTCAGCTTCTTTCCAAGAACATCAGAGTCTGCCGTGGAGGCATTGAGAGCACGTCTGTTCTTCATGTACTCGTCAAACAGGGCACCGTCGAGCTTCTGGCGGGAGAACTTCTTGAGCTCATCGTACTTGCGCTCCACCTCACTCACAGATGGCAAGGCTGCTGGTTTGCCCTCATTGCGAGCTCTTTCAACATACACTTTCCACTTGTCCCACTCCTGATGTGTGATTGGGTCATCCGAGATCTGGTTCATTGGGAAGATCTTGCGCGGCTGGCCGGGCTGGTAGAGCTTGAAATACTGATTCGTCAGCAGTTTGGCCTGGTTCAATCTGTACGGCTTGCCCCTGACAACGTCATCAAGACGAACCATACGGCACTCAGTCTTGGAGACACGCACCTTACCAAAGGTACCAGTGACAGCTTCTTTGAAACCTGGGTAGAAACAGTACTTCTCAGCAATGGAACGACCAGTCTTGATCGTGTTGATATCTGCAAGCTCCACAATCTTCTTCTTTGGACGCTCAGCCCATTGAACAGCTTCATCATCATCGTAGTTCTGAAAAGTTGGTTCGTATCCATCTTCATCATCGTCACCCAAGTCGTATGGATCATCTTCCTCTTCCTCTTCCTCGTCCTCGTCCTCGTCGTCGCTACCGTAATCATCATTGTCCCTTCTGCTCTTCTTGGCTCTTTGCTTCTTCAACTCTGTCAACTTGGATGACTTGACGGATTTGGCTGATTCTCTCACCTTCTGTGATCTGGAAGAAGCACGTTGCTCTTGCTTCTCCTGCTCCTTGCGTCGAAGTGCCAGCTTCTTGCGTTCCTCGTACTTCTGGAGTTCCTGAGAACGCTCAAACAGAATAGATTCTCTCTCGACTTCCGGCATTGACTCGAGCTCAGCACGGTCTGTCTCATGCTTGTACTTGCCCTCGAGTGGATATGGATTCTTCTCTTCATATCCATCTTCATCGTCGTCATAGTCATTAAGAGCTTCTGGATCGTAGTCGTCCTCGTCCTCATCTTCGTCATCCTCAGCTGCATCGTCAAAGATAGCAGCATCTTCGTCCTCGTCGTCATCGTTCACTTTGCGCTTCTTGCGCTGTGAAGCGTCGGCAGAGACACTGCGCTTGGCTGGGGAAGGCTCGTAGCCATCGCTGTCAGAGTCCTCGCCGGATCCAACACCTCCGGCAAGTGCGAGCAAGTCGTCTTCCAAATCAGACATCTTCGGTGTTCAGCAGCAGGTTAATGGGCTGAGAATGTGGTGCTGACTTTGCCTTCGTCGTTGTTGTGTGTTGGCCACCATCGATCAAGCGCTCTCGGGCGGGCTGACAATCCAGTTCCGAGGGCACTTTTGCGCGAACACGTTTGTTCCCTCGGATCTGGGAAATATTTACGACGTCATAAGGTCTCTGCCTCACCTTTCACCTCTAAACGACGGCTGGTGCAAGGCCACACAGGAGACAGCAACTCGAGCACAATGTCACAGCGACCAACGGCGAAACGCTCGCCCTCGATCCTGGTCACCGACTCCAGAAATCCGAACTACCGCAGTGCTCCGTTCGCTGGTAACGCACACAACAACTCCCTGAGCAGTGGCCCCCGTTCGAAAAGGAAGGCCTCGTCGAACAATGGAGGCCGTTTCAGTGGGATCTCAGTTGATAACATTCTCTCAGATGTGAGTGACATTCCATCGGGAAGGCGTGAGGACAGACTCTCGAGTGGATCTTTGACGCTCGGCTACGGCTCCACTGCAAGCCAGAAGAGACGGATGCACTACTCCAAGCCATTCCAATCCCTTCCTTCAAGAACATCCAAGACGTCAGAGAAGCTCGTCTTGATCCCCGAAGAGGAGAAAGAATTCGTGGATTCACACGGAGTCCTGAGAAACCTGGCACATGCCTCACGATCCAAGGCAGAGAGAATGTCCAAGGAGAAGAGAGAACGGAAACTCTCCCGTGTGACAGCATACTTGGTTTCTGACGCATTTGACCTGCAACAAACATCCAAATTCCTCAAAAAGACACATGACATTCTCCCCAGAATCTATGATGAGGTCCTCTATTGTCCGTACTGCCTGCCTCTCCTGCCTGGCAGAGACGGCTTCAGAATCAAATCCAACGTCTCAGCAAAGAACGCCAAGGGCGAAACATTCATGGAGAGACTCATCGACACATCAGAGAGAAGAGACCACCATTATGAATACTACAGTGGTGTCGAGACCCCTGAGGATGCCAACAACAACTATGAGATTGACAAGCCTGCTGAAGACGAGGAGGGAACCCCAGGTCCGTTTGATCCATCTGAACCACAGTACTTCGCCGAAGGCGTTACAGAAGAGTCACAGCAAACAGCTGCAAAGTCCATTGAGATGATCAAGCATCATGCTGAAGTGTTCATATTCAGTTATGGTGTGGTTGTGTTCTGGAACTTCACTGAGATCCAGGAGAAGAACATTCTTGGTGACATTGCATTCGCTCGCAATGATAACGACAGCAAACAGCTTGTTATCCGTCCACTTGATGAGAACGACATTGAGACAGAGCAATTCCACTTTGAGTACGATATGGAGACAGAGAGACCAAGGATCTTCAACGATATGATCACATTACGTTCGGGTGATCATCTAATCAAGCTTACCATGTCCCACGCCATTGCACAGTCTACCAAACTATCAAGATTTGAGTCGAGAATCTCGCCAGTGTTGTATTCTGTCTCGAAGCTTCCAAAGAGACTTGCCCTCACTGGTAAGCTGGGTCTCAAGAGAGAGCAGCTGATCAAGAAGTCGGGTAAGCTGTTCAAACTTCGTGTTGATGTGAATCTGTCGTCAAGCATCTTAGACACTCCAGAGTTCTTCTGGTCGTTTGAGCCGAGTTTACACCCACTCTACAGTGCTACTAAGGAGTATCTGGAGATTGATCAGCGTGTTGAGGTTCTTAATGACAGATGCAAGGTCTTCTTGGAGTTCATTGACATTGTTGCTGATTCGATTGCCGAGAAGAACATGACAAGAATCACATACATGATCATCACTGTGTTCTTCCTTTCTCTCGTTGTCTCCTCCTTCGAGATCTTTGTCAGATACATGATCATTGACAAGGCCAAGCACCCGGCGTCATAAGGTTGGACATCCTCGGAGATTCTAATTTGGTCCGGCTTGAACAGAATCCTCAAGTTGACACAAAAACGACACAAAGGGTTCCCCGGCACCACAACCCTCAGCTCTAAGTTTAATGCATTCACATCATGAAAGACGACACCAGTTGTAGAGCTCTTATACATTGTTTGCTTCCGCTACTCAAGCTACCATGAACTCGCCAACCTCCCCTCTTTCTTCGTCAGCACGGACCCACAGATCTCTCTTCAGCGCACCACTCTCAAGCGCCCCACTCACCAGTGCTCCACTCACAATCAGATCTGGTGCGCTCACCTTCCCAACCCCTTTATATGACGGTATCTTTGACGGGAGCTACAAGAACTCTGCTCCTATCACACCTCAGCCAGCACAACTCTTCATCCCACGAGAGCACCTCTCTCCCTCCAAGATCATCCAGGAGTTTGAGGAAACCAAGATGTTTGACGATGCACACCTTGAGAAACAACGGGCTCAGGCTGTCAAGAGGTACAACCGTGTGTTGATGGAGAAGAGCAAGATTGCATTGTCTCGTGGTGAGCAAGCTACCAAGAACTTGAATGGCGAGTTTGTGTTTGTCAAGCTACAGATCTGTGAGTTGGATTTGGCCAAGGTGGCACTGGCAAGAGACTTGAAGGAGGCATACGCTGAGGTGATCAGGTGCTCCAAGGAGTACAATGACCCGTACAAGATCTCAAGTGAGAAGAAGATTGCTGAGCTGCTGTTGAAGCAGTCAACTGACGGGTTCGAAGACGCTTTGCAGAAGGTTTACTACTTGGAGGAAGAGTTTGTCGAATTGGAGTTGCAGTTGCAGAGGCTTGGTATGGACAGAGGTGTGAGAGCATGGCTCAGAAGAACCTTTGTAGGCAATGAATAAAAGTGACACTGTCTCGTTGTAGTTTGAGATACAGTAGGACCAATTGGAAGAGATAGTTAAATGTATTCTGAGTATAAGAAGCGATAACTCTGAAGTGAATAGTGACGACTAGCGTACACCTGAAAACGGTCAAAGAATGCACAAGAGTTCATACCTTGAAGGGTATTAGAGTCCAAGTGTCTGGAGGTACTTGACAACCTCTGGAACAATATCCGAATCGTCTGGAGTGAAGATAGCGGAGTCATGGATTCCCTCTGGGTCAGTGAAGACGACGTCACCATCACCAAGACCAGCAAGGGCAGTCCACTCGGTAATAGAGCTGTAGAGGACCTCGTTCTCACCTCTGGAAACGAAAACTCCAGCTGGGAGGAATGAGTGCCAGTTGATGGCATCCTTGTACATGTTGAAAGCTGGATCAGTGTACATGGACTTCTTAGGGAGGTTGATCTCGGTAGCGTGTCTCATCAGAGGAGCGGTCAAGATGTCCTTACCGGTGTTTGTCTTGAACGAGCCATAGTTATCATCCGGGTAAACGTTGACCCAAGGGGAAAGGAAGACACCACCTGTGGTGTTGAGCTTGGCAGCGGCTGGGACACCGGAGAATGCCTTGTAGTTCTGGTGTCTCAAGAATTGGAGGGCCAAGTGAGCACCGGCAGAGTCACCAAAGAGAATGATGTTGTTGGTCTCATTTGCGAGTTTGTTGAAACACTGGGTGAACTCGATCAGCTGCTGTGGGTACCCTTTAGTGAGAGACAGTGAGTAGTCAAGCATGAGGATGGACAGCCTGCTGTTACCGAGGGCCTGGTAGATGGTGTTCATGAGGAAAACGAAGAATGGGTAGAAACCAACGAGGTAACCACCACCGTGAGCGTAGAGGATGACAGGATCCTGAGGGCCTCTGTTTTCGGCTTCAGCGAACCAGACGGCTTTTCCTTTGTCCACCAGTGGGACGTTGTAGACCCTGTTGTAGCCAGGAATTGAGCTCCACTGTGGGACAAAAGCTTTGGAGATGATCATGTTGGTGTTGATGTCAAGCTTTGGGAGCAATGTAGCGGCGAGTCTGGCTGGAAGGATCGTGGTGAATGGGGAGATGGCAAAGGCAATGAATGCACTGGTGAACTTGACGATGTCAAACTCCTCTGGGTTCAACATTTCAAGGAGGTTGTCGACTGCAGAAGCGACCTGCAAGAGAGAAGCCTCAGCAATGGCCTCAGCAGCAGCCTCAGCGATGGCATCTCTCTTCTCGACGTCAACATAGAGTGTTGCACCAGAATCTCTCTCAACAAGTTGGACTTCATACGAATCACCAATTGGTGCTGGGACAGGGGCTGCCAACACAGTGCAGGCAACAAGGAGCACTGGAGCGAACTTGAGGAGTTGCATCGTTGACTTGTTGAGTTGTTGGGTTGAAGAAAGACGAGTGGTGATCAGGTTGGGATGAGGGCGAGGCCGGTGGGTTTATATATGGTGTCGGACATGGTCTTGGCCCATCTCGAGATTCATGCGGCAGCGCAGATCTGTGGTGAAGAGTTCAAAACCATCTGTAAACGGGAGAGGGGAAAGCACCGGATTCAAGTCAGGGTGAACTTTGATGGGCGAGTAACATGGAATTGCAGAGGACCGCATGTATCACTTCTGGAGGGGTATTCAGGGGTGGTGGGTGGCCATAACGGAGGCAGGGAGCAGGGATCGATTGCAGTTTGACACGATAAGCGGGTGTCTCATTAGCATTAGATGTTTGCTGTTGGTAAGCAAACGGGATCATGGTCGGTTGTTGGGGCCTTTGGTAGCGGGTGTCAAATCCCGGGCGATCGTGGTGATTACTTTTGATATCTGGCGCACGAGGTGATGCGAGAAAGACCCCGCCACAGATCGAAGTGGATATATCCTTGCTCGCATCAGAATTGAGAGGCCAGTCTTCACTGAGAGTACGAACACACCCCCAGGAAAGTACGGCGGTAAACACAGGGGTTAATTGAGGCTTTCAAACGACACCTGGGCCCCTCCATGTTGCGCTAACGTCGGAAGTTTCGAGGGTGTCACGTGCTGGCTAAAAAGTCTCTCTGCAGATATCACGTTTATCCGCAGCAGGGAACAGCGAGATGCAGTGTTCTTCGATGGCAAGAGGCACGCTTTCCAGGCGTGAACAAACAACCAGGACAGAGATATCAAGGGTGTGGGTTGCCTCAAAAACGGTCCTTCAGTCAGGAACATTGCTGCCTCAGTGCGCTCTTGAAGAGAAGCCTGATCGGTGCTCCTTTTAGCTTCTCCGGTCCTCAGTACGTGGACGCATTAGGGCACGGAAGTTAGATCTTGATGAGGGGTTCAAACGGCTGACGTTGCGTACTTTCCAACCTCTTTTCCAGTTTAGGCTTCCCATGGTCCAAGACTCCAACGGAGCTAGGTGCTTGTCTGTTGACAACTACGACTAGGACACCTGGAAGAAGACGTTGTGACTGGGCCTGGAGCCCTTACCCCCGCATTTCAGAATGCCACATAATTAGTACAGTCCGCATCAAAGCGCCTGGTGCCGAAGATCATTAACCTTCCCCTCTTAGGCAGGACCCCAGATTCAAACTGCTCCAACACACGTACTCTCTACCATAAGCGAAGTAAATAAAATGCATCTCGTTGACTTGATGGACAATTCCAGCAATTGCTTCATGTTATGCCTGCTCATACCCATGGAGTCGACGCCTAGCCCGTGATACTTTGTACAAACTGCCTAGCTCTACGAACCAGTATCTCATCCATCTGAATAGAGAGATCGAGACTTCGAAATTTATCGGCTTTGCCCTCGTACAACAACTTTAAGGAACCTCTAGTCATACTCCACACGCACCACATCCAAAAACAAATTCGACCTCGAGTTGATTGGCTGCAGGAAACACATGTGCAAACCCTTGTTCATATTGGGGTAATGCTGTCATGTCATCGACGTGTGATATGTTTCAGTTGGCTTACGATATCAGCCGAGGTTTTAACCCATGATGCATCCAAGGGTCATCTACTAGGATCAAAGTCACTCGATTCCTCGACGAGCACCCCGAGCACCAACTGTTCTAGCCTCTCTGGCTTGTACCTACCCCCAAATTCTACGAGCAGACAATTATAACAGTGAGAATGAGGTTAGTCTTCAATAGCAACATCATCGTCATCGTCCCTCAAGTGCTCTGGAAGACGCCCATCAAACATTCGACGTCCTCGAGGTTCATCAAAAACATCCAAATGATCAGGCGCCACAGCGGGGACGTCTACCAACTGCTCACCGGCTTGCATGGCACCCACGAAACCTCCACGACGCCTTCTAACCTCATGGATTCCTCTCAGACGAGCATCAAACCCGTCGTTCTCGATGATGTCCCTGTGTAGCCCTGGACTGTATGCCCGTCTGTTTCCCCCTGGGTTCCCATCGTACAGCCAATGGTGACGGCCCTCGACCATGGTCATCTTATTGCCATTGAGATAGATTCTGGTGAACACTGGAGATGCAGTAAGAGAAAGATAGGTGTTCGGGTTGTGTCTGATGTCAAGCTTGTGGAGTTTCGATCTGCCTGTGTAGTGTTCCCACAAGGGTGTGTAGCAGATGACGGTGAACAACCTGAGCTGTGTGAGGTAAGACACGTCGATTGCCAAGGTGGTATGGTCAGGGTGCAGAACAAAGAAATCAGCAGATACAACGAGATTCTCGAGGACGTGTGGGGAAGCATCTGGCTCGGTGAAGAGGTCAAGGTAAAAACAGAGACCAAGAATCTGGAGAGTCTTCAAGGTATGCCTCATCTTCGATAATACGTCACGGTCGATGATCAATGGCGGGATCTTTCTGATGTCCCTGCTGTAGTGGAATGGGTTGAACTCAATCACGAGCTTCTCAACAGAGTTCTTTCCACGTGCAATGCCAGATATATCGAAGAACGGTGCTGTTGACTGAAGTATGAGAACCTTCAATCCTGAAGAGTCAATCTCTGGACACCGAACATGCAGCAAAGACGTCTGGAACGTGAAGTATTGAATGTTCAAAGCTCCTTGAAGCTTAGGGAAGGGATATCGTGGGTGCAACTCGTCATATGTGCAGTGGCTGATGAACACCTCTTGGACTCGGGACCAGCTGAACTGGGAGAAGATGAATGGATGGATACCCCTCATGACAACAAGTTTGAATCCCCCAATGAATCTGAAGTCTCCCTGAAGTTCGTCGAGTGTCTCGCAAGCAAAAGACTCAATGCGGTTTCCTCCTGATGCACGTATATCACTGAGCTCAAAGCCGATGGCATTCTGGATCGGTATCTCGATATCACCAAAGGATGGCGTTAGCCTTCTGAAGAACACCTTGAGTACTCTGAGTGAAGGTGCACGCATTCCTTGCACTTGAGCCCGCATGTTGCCATCATCTTTGGGGAAGGCATACAAGTGAAGGTTGACTTCTTCCACGCCAGGCAACTCCAAGTGTGGGACATCGTGGACTCCATGGATGACCAAGAACCTCAAACAACTCAAATGAAGCGGATCAATTGGATGTGCGCCAGACCACCAGCCAAACTCAGAAGTGTCCCACTGCTTCTTCCAATACTCCAAAAACGGTATCATCAAAGTCGAAGCATCTCTCTTTGCACTGTCCAAGAACATCCACTTGGTCACCACCGGCAACTTCCCCATCCACGACGCACTGTCAGCGTAGCCCAACACATCGACATATGGCTTCATGAGCCAGTTGGTCCTTGTCACTCGAAACACAAAGCTCAACTCGTTGAAGATCTTTGTCCGCATGGTACTTTCTGCCTTTGCAACGTCGAAGCCTTCTCCGTTAGTCATGAGCTCGAACAATCTGATGGGGAACAGACTCAAAGACAAGTATTGGAGAGACTCAAAGTCGAAGCGCCTGATGTTTGGGATGCCTCCAGTGACAAATGAATCTCCGCGGTAGTCTGTGATGAGTGCTGTTGCTGGGATGAGTTGTGGGAAGACCAGTAACAGGGAAATGACGGTGTAGTTGTCTGTGTGGGCCAAGATCTTGAGGAATACCTCGAACGGGAAGGGACCGACATCATTCTGCATCTCTCTCTTCTCTGGTGAGAACTGATGTTACCGCCGCGTGTAAGATGAGTGTAAGAGAGAGTGTGAGTACATCTTCGGTCGTCGTAGAGCTCCCATTGTTTACATTTGAGGCGGCTGGTTCCTGCCTGCTGATGCGGTTGGGGATCTAGACGACACAAAAACAACAACGCGCCCTCGGTCAGCGGGAAATCAAGAAACCTCTAGAGAGTACTACAAAGATCCTTCAATCAAATATCACGCTAGTAATGAGTTGTAAAGTGACCTGTATCAGCTTTCAGCCACCTTACTTCTTAGCACCGTACTTGGAGACAGACTTACCGTCTGGAATGGTGAAGAACACGCGTGGCTTTCCCTCCTCGGCCTGGTCGAGTCTGTAGTAACCCTTTCTCTCGAACTGGATGATGTCACCGACCTTCATGTCCTTAACATTCAAGTCACCAAGACCAGCAGTGTGGAACTCAGTCTCTGGTGTGAGGAAGTCCTCAAAGCTCTCACCCTCCTCAAGACGGTCCTTGGTGATCAAGTGGTCAAAGTCAACCAAGTCAACCTCGACAACGTCCTTGGTGTCAGCCAACCATGTGACTTTGTGCTTGGTCTTTCTGAAGTCACCCTCCAAGTTCAACTTGGCCTCAATAGAAGTGACCTTACCGTCCTCCTTGTTGAGCTTGGTGATGATAGCGTTACCCCAGTCCATCAAAGTGAGCTCCTCACCATCCTCCAAAGAGTCAGCGTCCTCCTGGTCAATGATGATGTCAGAAGCAAAGATAACATCCTTCTCACCGACATCGGCGTTCTTCTTGTGCTTTGGCTTCTTCTCAACAATTGGCTTCTCTGGGCCGCCGGTGAGGTGAACCTTAACTGGGTTGACAATAGCTGTGTGACGTGGAGCAATTGGGTCGATAACCTTCTTGTTCAAAGCCCAGATGACGTTCCAGTCCAAGTTGATGACGTTTCTGGATGGACCCTGGGAGATGACAAAGTTTCTCAAACCCTCAACGGTCATACCTCTGCGTCTGACACCTCTGACGGTTGGGAATCTTGGGTCATCCCAGTTACCAACGTATCCCTTGTCGACAAACCACTGCAACTTTCTCTTGGACAACAAAGTTCTGACAAAGTTGACACGGGCGAAGTCCCAAATGTGAACCTTTCTCAAGTGCAAAGCGTTGAGGAACCAGTCGTACTGTGGGTTTCTGTCTCTGTACTCAACGGTACGAAGTGCGTGGGTGACACCTTCAAGAGCATCAACGATTGGAACACAGAAGTCGTAGGTTGGGTACATCTTCCATTCGGTACCGGTTCTGTGGTGTGGTGTCAAGTTGCATCTGTAGATGACTGGGTCTCTCATGGCCTTGTTTGGGTTGTCAACAGACATCTTGGCACGGAGACAGTAGGTCAAACCAATGTCAGTACCGTTCTTCATCTCCTCGTTGAAGATCTGCAAGTTCTCCTCAATTGGACGGTCACGTCTGGCAGAGGCAATACCATCCATTCTCTCCTCTCTCATCTTCTCCTGGACAGTGTCATCACAGTAAGCCTTACCCTCAGTGATCAACTGGACAGCCAACTCGTACATCTTCTGGAAGTAGTCAGAAGAGAATGTGAGCTGGTCACCTTTGATTCCCAAAAGCTCCAAGTCCTCAATGATGGAGTCCTGGAACTCAATCTTCTCCTTAGATGGGTTGGTGTCGTCGAATCTGATGATGAGCTTACCCTTGTACTGCTGGGCAAAGTACTGGTTGAGGATGGCGGCCTTAGCGTGACCAATGTGCAAGTATCCAGATGGCTCTGGTGGGAAACGGGTGACAACCTGGCCCTCAGTGGCATCCTGGAGGTCAATGTCGAAGTTGGCCTTGTGAGTCTCCTTCTTACCGTCTGGCTTGGTCTTGGCCTGCTTCTTCAAGTCAGCAGTGGACTTGGTGAGCTGCTCGTAGAGACCACCGAATCTCTTGTCAGACTCGAGGAAGATGTACCAACGGGAAACGTTGATGTAGACGGTGTTCTTGATGATGGAACCAACCATACCGTTGGATCTGAGAGCACCCCAGATGGCAATGTCAGCAGGAGAAGCCTGGTAGCCAACGATGAATGAGCGGAAGTTCAAGTGAGCGTCGAGCTTCTCCAAGGAGAGAGCGAGCTTCTTGAAGTCCTTGACAACGAGCTCACTGGCGAACTTGATCCACTCAGCGGACTCAGCGGCACCGACAAAGATGTCTGGGAAGGCAGTGGCCAAAGTGGTGAGGATCTCAGCGTCCTTGGCGGTCTCAGAGCCCTTGACAAGGGTAGCAGAGGCGCCATCGACGGCCTTCTCGTCGACAAAAGTGACAGCAACGGTGCCCTCCTTGGCGGCATTGACAAAGGCAGCAGCACCCAGAGCCGGGTAAGCGACGACTGGGGCCTTGACAGCAACGGTGAGTGTGTAAGACATGTCGTTTGGTGGTGGAAAGACCGTGGTGGTTGGGTGAGGACGAAGAAAGTGTCATCGGCGAACTTTTCTGGCGGGAGGTGGCCGATTCGGGATGAGGCGGTCTGGGCACGCTCCGAAAATACTTCAAAGTGGAGCCGACCCCCGATCAACACACCGCAAAGCACCAGGTTTAGCACTAAAAACAAAGATGAACCAGGCCAAGTTCTTCTCGCTCGACAAACGCTCGGACACGACGGCCCTGCGACAGCCAAAGGAGATCTGCTCGTTCTCGCGCACCTTCGACGGCGAGTACGCCAACGACAACTCATCGCTCTCCTACTTCTTCCTCCCAGACTCCGACGTGGACACCCAGATCGATCTCGGTGCCGGCTTCAAGAACTTCAAGAAGTTCGATGAGGACAGAGACGGTGAGTTCACAGGCCTGCTGAGCGCCATCAAGAAGTACGAGGAGTCAAGTGGATCCAAGGTCAAGGCAGACATCATCACCTGGAGGGGTATCATGACAAAACTCCTAACGCTCCCAAACAACACAAGAGACCCAATTGACTTGAACATTGTGTACTTCGATGGCCACATTTTCATCCAGCAAGATCCAAAGGCAAAGAAGGCCAACTTCCAGAAACCATCTGCAGAGCAGGAGAGACTTCAGTACTCGGGCTACAAGTTTGAGAGCGTAGCTACACTCCCAAAGCCATTAACGCAAGCATCGAGAAACATGATCGAGAAGAGACACAAAAAGGTTGTTAACAACGTGGAACAGTACTGCTCGGTTGTCAGAACCGGTATTGGCAAGACAAAAATCATCATCGGGGGAGAAGTCGACTGTGTGTGGGACTACAAGCCAACAGACAAGGATCCGCTCTCACACTACGTTGAGCTGAAGACATCCAAGCAGATTTCGGAACCAGGTCAATCGGTCACATTTGAGAAAAAGCTGTTCAGAACGTGGGCACAGTGCTTCCTCCTGGGTATCACAAAGGTGATATATGGGTTCCGTGATGACAGTCTCATACTGAGAGCTGTGGAGGAGTACAAGACCGAGGAAATCCCAATCATGCTGAAATCAAACCCAGCGAACAACAACGCAAAGAAGATCAACTGTATTGATGCACTCAAATGGTATGGTGCCGTTGTGGAGTGGCTGGTGAGCGAGGTGCCACATGACGAGACAAAGGCATGGAGGTTGAGCTTTGAGCCTTCACAAAAGACTCTTTCTCTCTACGAGCTGAGTGCAGATGTCACATCCGAAGTACTCAACGGTGGAATATTAACGGACGAGTTCAAGGACTGGAGAGCAGAGAGAAAGAACCTCAAGAAGCAGAAGAAGGAGAAAAAGGACAAGAAGCCAAAGGCTGCTGAGGAAAAGGCATGATTTGTTTTCTTCTACAGGTTAGGTTAATTAGGTACAAACTGTCAATTCTATGGTTCTAGCTCTACCCTCAATCAGAAAATGTTCACGTAGAAGGCTCTGTGAGTCTTCCCCTTTCCAACCTCATCGATCTTCTTAACGTCCTCAGCGTCAAGCTCGAACGTGAAGATGTCGAGAGCCTCAACAAGACGCTCAGCCTTGGAAGAGGTAGTCAGTGGGATAACACCGTGCTCATATACCCATCTCAAGAGAATCTGTGTCTCACTCTTGCCGTACTTGGCTGTCAGCTCTGGGAGGAGACTGTCAATTGGACCTGGGGCAGCTCTCATGATTGGAGCCAGGGGACAGAAGCCTTCAACGATGATGTCGTTGGCCTTGCAGTACTCAAGGATTCCTGGACTCTGCTCCTGGAGGTATGCGTGGAACTCGATCTGGTTGATCATTGGTGGAACGGTGGCGACCTTCTTGATGCGCTCGAGCCAGTCAACAGAAAAGTTGGAGACACCGATACTCTTGGTGAGGCCTTCCTTGTAGAGCTTCTCACACTCCAACCAGCCGTCCTCGATGGAGATACCACCAGCGTCGATTGGGTGGTGGACCAAGTAACTGTCGACGTAGTCCAGGCCGAGATCCTTCAAAGCGGTGGTGAGAGACTCGTATGGACCTGAGGAGCCTGTCTTGCCACGAGCAGCCGGACTCCACTTATCAACGATAAAGAGCTTCTCACGAGGAACGCCCGAGGCTTTGATACCGAGACCGACCTCCGCGTGGGTGAAGTACGCCTCTGCGGTGTCAATGTGGTAGAATCCCGAGGTGATGGCCTGGCTGGTCTGGTCGATGAGGTCCTTGATGAGGGACCCGTCAGCATCTGCGGCGGTCTTTCTGATTCTCCAGGCAGTACCTGAGCCGAAGCCGATAGCTGGGATCAACTGTCCTGTCTGGACGATCTTGAAGCTCGGGATCTTTGGGACGGCCATTGTGGTTCTTTGGGGGTGACGAGGTGGCTGATTCTGTCGTCTGAAGAGAAGAGGACAACAAACGTATTCTTTTTTATTGTCTTGTTTGGGAGCCACAGTTGGTCCTCCACGCTGATATCTATGACTCCGCATCTCACAGCGGTCGGAAAACGCTCCCAATGAGGAAACAATCGCGCCAATCTCCGCCTTTCGTCTACACTAGATCCTTGGCTTTGTAATAAGAGACTGGGAGTGTTCATTAGTTTCTCTCTAACTCATTCAATAGGTCCAATTATGGTAGAATAGCTTGATTGGTGTGTGCCTCACTTCTTTGGCTTCTTCGCACTCTTGACCCGTTTCGTCAATGCACCGCTTGTAGGAGACAACGGCTTTGGCGTGTAGTACCTCGTGTACTGAGGGTTCTGCAACGACTTGTATGGTGTCTGATGAGGAGTATGTGGCAGGCCAGGTGTCTGTGGCATCTGTTGTTGGTAAGGGCCTCCATGTTGTCTGTTTGGGTCACCACTGTAGTTTCTATATGTTCCAAAGGCAGCGTTCGTAAGCACGAGTGAGCCGACAGTGATCAGGAGGAGGAAGAACATTGACTTCCAACTGATTGGCTTGATGAACCCATTGATGATCTCTGCGAATGTCTCAGCACCGATCTTGGCACGGCCAACGGTGGCTGGGTCTCTGTTCATGCATCTCTCCCACTCAGAGCAAGCAGCTTCGAGAGCAACGACTCTGCGGCCTGGCTGGCAGTTGTTTCTGGCATACTCTCTCGAACACAATGCAATCTCCTGGATGATATCTGTGGCGTATGAGTCAACCTTGTTCTCGACATCAGCACGGACCGTGGAAATGAAGGTGTAGACGAAGTACATCAAGATGGAGACGATGACCACGTTGAACAACAGCTGGAGGTACAACGACAGAACGTATGGCAGTTGCGGGTCGATCAATGAGTCCAGAATAGTCTTGAGTGCACTGGTTTTTGGTGGTTCCTGATCCTTCTTGCTCTTCTTACTCTTCTTGGACGATCTGGCCTCGGTCTCATCGATCCACTCCTCATCACCATTTGCCTGAGACTCGGCTCTTTTCTTCTTCTGCGGAGAAAGTCTCACATACGGACTTCTAACACCGTGCTTTGACTTGCCCTCAATGGAATCCGTCAATGGACTAGAAAACCTCGTTCCTCTCAAGTCTCTCCATGATGGAATGATTTCCTTCTTCGGAGACATCACCACCTTCTTCACTGCCTTGAGTGGATTCAGCTCACCAGCCTCGTTCAATGCCGTGAGGAGATCAGGACGTTTCTCAATCAACCGTTGTGATGTTTCACGGTCATAGTTGATGTTACGTGTCTTCTTCAAGATGCTGCTTGGGCCCTGTGGGAGGTTCACGTGTGATGGTGTCTCTGCAGCAAGCTCTGCCAAATCCACACCGTTGGTTGATGATCCCGATGATGATGATATCATGCGGTTTGACATGGATGATCTCAGCAGGGACTTTGATGCCGCCTGCTTCCCGCTTGGAGTGTTGAAATCGATCAGCTTCTTAGCTGTTGTTGGGAGTGCTGGTGAGAGACCATCAGTTACTGCTTTCCTGTTTGTTCTGTGTTCTTCGCGCAAGTATGGCGTTTGTGGATTGTTCTGGACGTCAATGTGTGTGATTGGGGTGAGTTGGGCGTGTGAGCCAAACGAGGAGTCTGCTGTATCGTTGAATGGGTCCTTGAGAGGTGTCTCTGTCAGTTTGTTCAACGACATGGCGAATGTTTTGTTGACGTCGATAGGGCCTAGGACGTGATTTGCTCGAAACAGCTGCTGGTGTCTCCTCTTCTGTTCTTCAGTGATGGTGACTGCCGATTTGGATGTGCTAGCCATGTACCAGTTGAGTTTGGTGGCAAGACAGTGGTGGGAAAACTAGGTCAAGGGCCGTTGGGAGGTGGCGATTGAAAGTGAATGAGTGTAGAGGTACGGGATGAGTGTGTCGATGTGTCTGAATACGACCTTATAGAAAGGCTGTATCTGTTGGTTGGTGCTGAGATAATCACCTAGACACAAAAGAGTTGCGGAAGTCTTGAAAATGTAAACAAACGGAGGCAAAAAAGTGTGATGAGATATACGCTGAGATGCCGCGAGATCGCGAATTTCCTTGCGTAAATCTCAGTACGGCTGAATTCCCGATCGCGAAAAAAAATTGAAGCAGAAGTGCTATTTCTGTGGATCGAACACAGGACCTTATGAACTTCAGTCATACGCTCTCCCAACTGAGCTAAAACAGCAATTTCTGAAAGCGAAGAAGGCGTCCGCAGACCCGACGAGCTTGATTGAGAGGCAGCCGGGTAACCTCTTCAACTACGTGGATCTTACGTATTAGGAAAGCGCGATCGGATCGGCATACCGCCAGCCGCAGACAGCACTCCACACCGAAGTTATCTCCGCACCGCAACTCCACAACCTCAAATATAAATAACAGTCGCTCGTCCGCGTTGTCACTACGATTAGTAATTGCCATCAAGTATAAATAGCAGTCTCTGGTCGCTCTTCCCCTTTCAACTTTCAATTGACTCCGCTTAGTAATTGCAATCATCCAAAGAATGTCCACTACTGTTCTCGTTACTGGAGCCTCCGGGTTCATTGCCCTGCACATCCTTGATCTGTTGTTGTCCAAGGGATACCGTGTCATTGGCACTGTTCGTGGCCAGGCACAGGCTGAGAAGATCACACGTCAGTTTAAGCAGTTGTATCCAAGTGGAGACTTGTCATTTGAGCTTGTTCCTGACATTGCTGCATCCGATGCATTTGACGGAGTGTTGAAAGGACACCCTGAGATCACGCAGGTGTTGCACACTGCTTCGCCATTCTCATTCGGCATCAACAAGTCGTTGGAGGATGCATACCTGAAGCCAGCTACCATTGGTACGAAGAACATCTTGGCTGCCACAAAGAAGTATGCTGATCAGGTGAAGAATGTTGTTGTTACTTCGTCGTTTGCTGCAATTGCCAACAGAGACAAGGCTGGTGATCCAACATTCATCCATGACGAGGATACTTGGAACCCAATTGAGTGGAGTGACGTTGAGGAGGAGGTCAAGGCATACAGTGCTTCCAAGAAGTTGGCTGAGAGGGCTGCAAGAGAGTTTGTCGAGGAGGAGAAGCCAAAGTTCAAGTTGGCTACTGTCAACCCGCCGTTTGTGTTTGGACCACAAAAGTTCGCAGATGTGTTGGTGAACCCTACTTTGAACACGTCTGCCGAGTTTGTCAACGCATTGTTGAAGGTCAGTGCTGATGATGTTTCTTACCGGGCGGCACCTGCTGGGTTGGCTTGTGATGTTCGTGATGTCGCCAAGCTGCATGTTTTCCCACTGGAGCACGATGTTCCTGGGGCAAGACTGTTCCCTGTGAGTGCAGCATTCAATGGACAGACGCTGTTGAACATTGTGCACCGCGAGTTCCCTGAGCTTGACGGCAAGGTTGGCAAGGGTGCTCCAGAGGGCGCGGAGGCCAAGGTCGAGGCTGCGAAGGCGTTCTACGACACGTCCAAGACCCGCAAGCTGACCGGGTTCGAGTGGACGCCCTTGGAGACGACGCTGAGGGACTCGGTTAAGCAGATCCTGGAGTTCAGGGCGCAGGGTGAGAAGTTATAGGCCGTGGATGAGTGCACGATTATGCGAGATCTGGGCTGTTCCAGCTGTGGGCCGGCGTAGCAGTAGCAGAAGTAGACAAGAGCAACTAGGAGTCTAGACGCGGTGGACGCAGAGGTGGGCAACGGAGAAGGAAGTTGTGCCCTCAGTTTGGGCGGTTGCGGGCTCTGATTGGCCGCGATCTGCTCGTCGTATGCGCATGGAAGCTTCTGCGAGCGCCCGTGGAACCTGGCCACAATTTGGCTGTATATTAGGCGCTGGGTGCCCGTGGTCGTTCTCCTGGAGTTCTCTCTTGAAGTTCTCTCTCACCGCCACCTGAATGTCCACACTCTCGCCGCCACAGACCCCCAGCCCACGCCCGCCCATGCTCCCTCCGGCCTTCCATCTCACCGTTATCGGCTCGTCAGGCGGCCCAGTGGACGGCCTCACCTCCGCGTACCTTCTCAAGCCAGCGTCGCTCTCCTTTGACGAAATCGTCCACAACAACCACACAGACGCCGTCATCGCCATTGACCTCGGCTGTGGCCTGGGCAAGATCGCCGACATGGTCAGTGACGAGCTCTACAACACCCCAGGCCGCGTCACAGAGAACTTCCTCCGCCTCTACCGCTCATCCACCACCGTCGACGCCTTCACAGCCAACACAGTCCAGCGCACACGCTTCTATGGCCACGCTCTCGCAGATGAGTCCCCCATGGACATCACGTTTGGGCTCTGCGACTTTGTCAAGTCAGTCCTCGTCACACACGCCCATCTCGACCACATCGCCGCCCTCGTGCTCAACTCGCCAGCCTACGGACACGCTTCGGGCAAGCACGTCTACGGCCTCCAATCGACCATCACCGCCTTGAAACAACACGTCTTCAACGACGCCGTTTGGCCAAACTTGTCCTCTGAAAAGAACGGTGAATTCCTCAACTTCATCCCGGTGGAGCCTCTCGTACAACAACGGCTGAGCGAGCGGTACACAACGACCCCATTCACCCTCAGCCACGGCTGTGTCTCCGATGGCAGACAGTACGCATCCACAGCGTACCTCATCACAGACACCCCCTCTCAGAGGCACATCCTGATGTTTGGAGACCTCGAATCTGACCTTCACTCCCATTCAAACATGAACAACATCGTCTGGAGACACGTGGTGCCGCTTGTGCTCGACCAGACTCTAAACACAATTGTCATTGAGTGCTCAACAGCTGACCTCGCAGAAGGTGAGCCACTATACGGACATCTCACCCCGTCTGTTCTTGTTGGTGAACTAAGTGTGCTGGACACACTCCTGAGAGCACAGGGGAGCGACACGGGAGTTCAAGGAATGGACATCCTCATCACCCATGTCAAGGAACGCAAGACGAGAGAGAACCCACGCGTACGTATCCTCGAGGAACTGAGACACTGGGATGGCATCAAGGCACTCGGTTGTAACTACACAATCGTCCTCCCAGGTCAGACCTATGTCCTAAGATAACACGCACATAGAGCTGGACTCTGTGTAATGAACAATTCTTAATCAAAACCCCCCTTTAGACAACAAAGTATCCCTCAGTAGACAACTCGGACAGCTGGTCAAACGGCAATGACTCGCCATCGGAAACACCAACGACATCCACCACAGTAACACCTCCAAGCGTACGAACTGGGTTCTCGACACTGAAGCTCACCTCGATAGGGAACAATGCATCCTCACTAGCACCGACACTGAACTCGACAACACCGCCAGCACCAGCACCAACAGCACTCAATTCCAAGAGAATACCCTCCTCAGTGATCTCGGTGATAGTAGCACCATCACTCTTTATGACAACATCCTCTGTAGCAACTGGGACCAACACGGTAATGCTCTCAATGCCCTCACTGTATCCCTCTGTCAGCTCATACTCAAGCGTCACGTCGGTACCGTTACCACTAGCAGACAACCACACAGTGAACACAACAGGAACAAACTGCGTCTCGTCTGCCTTTCCAACACCTCTCCATCTCAAAACACCCAAGTTCTGGTCGTTGGATGGGAATGGCTTATCGGCGTTCTTGAGCCCAATGACACTCTCAGAGGTAAACAAGCCACGGTCGACATTAGGATGGGTCTTGAATGTCACCCCGGCATTGCCACCCTTCTCCAGCAGAATCTTCGAGTGTGCCAACTCCGCATCGTTGATACGCAGCTGCATTACTCCCTTCAACTCAGACGAAAGGATTCCACCCTCGCGATCAATCTCAGCTGTCACCTTCTCCTCAAGTGTGATCAGTATACCATTGTTCACTGGTCCTTCTGGCTCGGCAACAGCTGCAACAGGAGCTGGGGCAATGTACTGTGGAATGACTGGTGCTGCTTCGATCAACGGCTCAGCAGCGGATGAGGACTCGTATGCCGCCTTCTTTGGCTTGCCCAACTGCAATCCACGACCTCTTGGTGCACTCTTCTTTGGGGCATCGACTGGTGCTGGGGCATAGCTCTGCTGTGCCTGCTGTTGGTACTGCTGTGCCATCTGCTGCTGTTGTTGATACTGTTGCACCAATGATGGGGATTCGCCACCGAATCCGCCCAATGCACGACGATCCATCTCCTTTCTCTGGATCTCCTTCGCACGACGCTTTCTCTCCTCAGTGGCCTCACTCTCCTTGTTTCTGTCAATGATCTCCTGGATCTTCTCCTCGTGCGAGTCCATCTCCAAGAACGTCTTGATCTGCAACAACGACAAGTTCTCCTTGTATCCAAGCGTCACAATCTCATCAAACGCACTGAGGATCTCAAAGGCACGGTCAAAGATCTCATACTCGTTCACAATGTGCAAAAGAGACGTAATGGTCTCCACAAAAGTCTTGAGTGTCTCAATGTCCTGCAAAATGTTCGAGGCCCTGTTCGTGATCAACAACACATACAAGTCCTCCAATGGCTGGTACACATAACGCACATGCTCGTCCTCGACAATCGTGTGCTGGGAACTGCTCTCGGACAACAACACTGGGAAGTTCGCCAAAAGCTCAGTCACACGGTTCTTGGTAAGATCACGGAACTGACGAGACAGGATAGGCTTGCCGCTGCGGGTGATGATCGAGGCAGCGAGAATGGCCATTTTTGTAGTGTGTGAATGTGTGGTAACTTTTTGACAGGTGGGTACTCAATTCACACCAGTAAATGACCTGAGAGTTGACCTTGCTGTTGCCTGTTGAACACGCTCCTTCGATCAGTTGTTGTTGACGTTTCAACAACTCGGCCATTCAAAAGTTCGCGAATTTGAGATGTGGCGCAAACCGGACTGGTAGGGGACGCACTACTATAGATATGCCTGGTAGCAGGTTTGACTATTCAATCGACCACTCGGTGTTGAAGAGACAATCCAAGAGATCTGCCTGCTGTTCAGTCAAGCACTGGAGTCTGCCTCTCTCCTCACGACTCAACAAGGCAAACTCAAAGAGCGACATCTGGCCTAGAATCTCAACTGAGCTGAAGGGGTCCAATCCACATCCAACCAAGAACCCGACCTCTTGCGACTCCAATCTCACCATCATCTCATCACCCCACTCTCTTCCGTGCCACCTTGCCACCTCGCACACCCAATCACACACGTTTTCAACACACTTGTGCACCACTGCAACATGAACCCCCATCATCCCCATCGCCACTGAGAATGCAGCCAAGGTCTCTCTCTTGGTGACATACCCTGTCTGTACCAATACAACCAAGTCCTTGAACCTCTGCATGTTCCGGATCAATCTTGGTTGTAACACCAACTGGCCACCAGGGTCACACTGATCCAAGAGTGCAACATCAACTAGCAAAACGGCACACTGTGGCGATATCAAAAACTCAGCATCTTCTTCCTCCATATCAAGTTCAAGCACTGTGAGACCAGTGTTGTTCATCAAGTAACTGAGATGTGTATGGTACTTCCTTGTGTAAGCAAAGTTGAACCCAATTGTGTGATTACATGGAACGGATGTCCTGAATGCTCGTGGTGCCGTAGTCTGTTTGTGTACAGGCATTGTCGTATCACCTCCGAGAAAGGTCGTGTCCAAGACCGCGTTGCAGCCTTTTAAAAGGTCAAGAATTGGCTGGCGAGTGGCATTGGGATCCCTTCCTTTGTTCTTCCTTCTCTTGCTGATCAATTCATCAAGGTCGTCGTCAATGGCTCGTTTGTGGGATGTTGTTGTCGATGGAGTTGGAGGTTCGGGCATGGTGTTGTTAATCAGTGTCTCCATCTTTGTGACTGCAAGACTGCTCTCATTGCATTCAGCTTCTGCAGTTGCTTCAAGTGATACAGATGCAGTTGTTCCGTGTGTTGAGTTGATGTGGACTGCTGACTCCTGAAGGCATGTCAACTGGGTTGTTGATTCGTCTGGTCTTGCCTCAATGGTCACATTCTGTGTTCTCTCTGAGATAAGTGGAATCTCCAACAATGAATGTCGGGTTTGATCTTCCTGGACATGTACAAGGTAGACGTCCGTGGATTTGATAGGTTGTGGTCTTGCTGGCGCCATCGTCAAAATCTCAAGTGTGCTGGCAGTGATCTCCTCTCTCGTGTACTCATCCTCCTCGAGTCTTCCCACAACTTGTTGAAACGATTGTATTTCAGTCATCCTAAATGTGTTGAGTGGTGGTACACGAGCTGTTGTGTACTCAAAAGCACTCGTGAACTCTTTGAAGGTGGGCTGATATGACATGACCTTGGGCTCAACACGATACTCTCCACCTTTGTTGATGTGCTCTTCCAACAACAAAGTCTCAGTGTCAATGATGTAATGGTTGTCAAAAGAAGGCAGTTGAATATCCCATATGTTGTATGAAACTGCTAATGGAGTTGATTGACGCTCTGGGTTGCCTTCAAGTGGGATGATGTAGTTACTGAGTGTCTTCAAGTGCTTGTGAAAGTGTTCTTGTATGTGAACAACCAAAGCCTCTGGGTCTTGCCATTGGGTAAGTTCTTCCATGAGAAGCAACTGATCTGACTCCTTAGCTATCGAAATGCGTGGTGGAACCGTGAATGCTGTTTCTGCAGCTACCTGTTGCTGCTCATCTGCTTCTCCAGTCATGCGTGGTTCTTCAAGGAGGTAGCTCTTGATCTTTGATGGATCCACCAACCGTTCAGGCTTGGAAAGTTTGAAGAAGGCCCTCACACACTCTTTGATGAAGGGAGCAATTTCTCGTGATATGGACAATGACTCCTTGGGGAGAATCTCACTCTCCACTGGCAAACACCAGCTGACGGACTCTTGCCGCCATGGCTCCATTGCGCGGACCTTCTCTTCAAGACCGTCAGCACAACTTTCACTCTCAACAAAGTTCAGCGTATTGTCTTCCAAAGTAAAGTCTGCTTTGATCCTGAGACGATCGTGAGTTCTCTTTTGATGAAGCTCGTGACTCGTGGAGACTCTGACGAAGTTAGCCGCCAGCCGATTGATGGTGAACTTCTCTGTGAGTGAGGCCTGAACGCGCTCCAAACGGCGCTGGAATTGATCGAGGACGTCTGGTGAGAGTTGTTCGTAGTTCCATGAGGAGATGTCTTTGATAACGTGGTGTACGAGCTCCATCTGCAGTTGATTGTTGGATGTGTTGGTTGACAGGTCTTGTTCAGTGACGTTGGTGGTGATGAAGAGGAATCTTCGAGAATCTTATCCAGATCTATGAACAGTAACCGCATTCCACAATCAATGACTCTACAACAGCATATACATATCTCTCTTATTATACCATCCCAATGTCCATATACAGATCAAACTCCCTACTTTTGTTTCTTAAGCGGAGACTTGGACAGTCCAGCGTCTTCACCAAGGGGGCGCTTGCTTGAGCCTAGAACATCGGCAAACTCCTCCGCCTGTGATCCCTCAGAGTCGTCTTGAACATCGGCTGGTTCTTCAGTGGAAGCGCTTGTCTCCTTGGTGATGTCGACCGCGGTGTGGTCACCGTCTGTGGTAGGAATGGTGGTATCCTTTGTCTCCGGCACTGTCGGACTTGGATGGAACCCCTCGCTCAGAGCATCCAGTGGTGTGATTGATGACTCTGATGATGCTCTGATCAAAACTTCAGCTGCACCATGGGCAAACAGGTTCTGTACCACGGTGAGAGCTGGTGCATCTGTGCTCGTGGTCTGCTCAGTGTCAGCAGTGCCACTGGCTTCAACGACGGCTTCCTCAAGGACAGTAGCCGCAGGTGATATACTGTTGCTGTGTTCAGCTTGGACATCCAGAGCATCATTGACAAACTCGCTAGCTGCCACTGCCAAGTTTCTGATCTCTTCCAGTTTTGTAGTGAAGCTTTTCTGTGAGGTGATCTCCAAACTGAGACTCTTTGGTGCAACATCGCCCTTGTACTTGCACAGGGAATTGAATGCCTCGTAGATCTCACTCAGAATAACCTCATGGGCATAGATACACGAAGATGGAACAACCAGATCGAGCTCCTTGAACTTGACGAGAAGCTCATCATCCTGGAAGGAAGTTCCAAGATCCTTCAATGTGTCCTTGATGGTGTCAAACAGCTCATGAAGTGTTGATCCAGGCATGACTGCTTGGGTCAGGAGGGTGGTCAGATCGGCGTGCTCCAAGGGTAGAAGCTCGGTCTTCTCTGGTGTCAATGGGGCAAGAAGATAGGAGGAGTTGTCCGTCTCAATGATGATTGGGATAGGCGAGAACTTGTCAACAGGTAACACTGTTCCAGCATCAGGATCCTCAGCGTCTTCGTAGTCCGATTCGGAGTCCTCGTGGCTGTTGTTTGCCCTCACTTCGGATTCATCGATTGTATCATCATCTCCAAACTCATCGCTGTCGTCGTCATCGACATCCACAACCACAATGTCATCACTGTCAAACACCTGGTTGCGCAACTCAAGCGCCCTCAATGCAGCAGCCTCTTCTTCTCTCTCAGCAGCTTCGACAGCCTTTTTAGCCCACATGTCCTTTGCCTGTTGTGATCTCGTTTTGCGTATCTGGGCTCTTGTCTTCTGTTGCGACTTCTTAGGTGGAGTTCGCTTCTTGACCGGAGCCTTCAACTTCAATTGAGAGTCGTCATCAGGTTCTTCATAAGTTTGGATCTCAAGCAGTTCGACATCACTGTTATCTTCGTCGGAGTCTTCGTCGCTGTCTTCGAGTTCGTCATTGTCCCCAGGGGTTTCCTGCTCGCCAGGGGTGTTCTCCTCCTCGGCAGGGGTGTCCTCCGACTGTCGAGCAGGTGCAGGAGAGGGCGTCTTTGCAGACTCCGGTTCGACAGAGGGGTAGAGTGCCTTCTTCAGTGCCGTCATCACGGTGCTGTCGGCGATGGGTGAGCCTGTAGTGGCAGTCGTTGTGACTGGTGGGGGGTTGGGGATCGGGATTGGTGGCACGGGGAGAGCAGTGCCAACGCGTAAAGCAGAGGTTTTCAGATTGTCACAGCAGTGGTGACTGAGGGGGAGTGGATGGGTAGTGTCCTCAGAGTGGGTGTCTGAACCAATTGGCAGGATTGCTGGTCGGTTCGCTGTGTGTGGCGTTGTTTCAGTGGTTCCACGGAGGATGCTTGAGGCTTTTGAAATCGCTCCTCCTCTTGATGCTGCTGCCACCTCCCTTCCCCTGTCCCGTTTGGGCAAGTTCCGAGGGCTGCTTACGTAAGAGGCCAAGTGCGAAAAAGCGTGCGCCAACCGTGTCCGTTGCCATGGCGAAAACTGGCGAAAAACAGCGAAACACAGCGTAAAAACAAACAAGCAAAACGTAAACAAACGACAGCACCGCAGAAGCTCTTTGCCCCACAGAGACAAGCGTTTGAAACCCGCACCTCATTGCACGTGGAACAGCTCGTCGGTCCACTGCTGTTTTTACGTGTTCTCTTCCCTGCGCGTGTGCTTTTGGCTGCTTGTTGTACCAGGATCACGGCTTAACGCGAAACCCACATCGGTTATCATCGCTAGCAGAGAGGCCACTCATTGTGCTCGAGCTCGTTGGATCACGTTGCATGGTGCCGTTCACTGCCCGCTGACTCCTTATTGTACATTACTATCACCCGCTGATTGTGTTTGCCGAGTGGTTTGACAGCCAGACACACTACAACACCATACACCCTTCATCTCCACCACCATCATCACAGCTTCCCTCAACACCTACATGCCACCCAAGGGGACAGTCACAAAAGAACCTCGGAGGAGGTCTATGAGAATCCAGGACAAGGAAGAGGAGAAGAAGAGAACCGTCTTGAAGGATATCTTGAAGAGAGGCACCTCCAACCTCGAGGCCACCAAGAAGAAGAGATCCGAGCAGGATGGTGACTTTGTGTTCAAGCGGTCCCAATCGCAATCAAATGGATCACACAGTGCCAACACAACAAAATCACGGCCTACTTCGAAGAAGTCCACCATGAGACGATTGGGTGCCGAAGACATGATGATCACGCCCGATCAGCAACAGAAGAAGAGAAGACACGATGACTACGAAGAACACTCAACGTCATTCCAAGTATCACTACCCGTTTCCGATACGCCCATCATTCGTCGAAACAAAGAACTCCGAAATGGCAACAATGGCAGACGGTCGTCATTGAACAACAGAGGCAAGCGTGTCTCGTCGATCGGGAATGGGTTCACAGCGGTACCGCACGATCAGGTGCCCACCTCGGAGTACTACAAACACCTGGATCACAGTCTCCCTGATCCACATAAGATGAGACAGTTGTTGACGTGGTGTGCCAAGCGCGTGTTTGACGAAGACAAGAACAGACACATCAAGCAGAAGAACAAGCTGCCCACTGAGGAACTCACGGCACTCAACATCGCCAAGGTGGTCAAGGAGGAGATTGTGAACGATTTGACTAGTGGGAAGATCAACATCTCATGGTGGAACCGTGAGGATGAAGGCGATGCAGATAAGGAGGACTCGTTGCAGGTTATTGATAAGACGTTGTTGCCGAACGAGCGTAATGTGAAGAATGCCGAGGCGTTGGAGCAGCTCAAGCAGAGATTGGATGAGTTGAAGGCGTCGTGTGGTGAGTGGGAGAAAAGCATGAGCAAGCACGTTGAGTTGCCACCGCTGTCTTTGGAGAATGTGCATATGGATTCCAGTGAGGACAAGGCGCTTCTTGGAGAGATGTCACAGGTCGAGGACGGCGTTTTGCAAGAGATATCACAGAGCTTGGAGCTTTCTGTGGATACGTTCAACGAGTTTGTTCACCATCTGAAGTCAGCGTCACAAGCAAGACAGAAGTTTGCGTCTATCAAGTCGCAGAAGTTGTCGGAGATGTTGGATTCGACGTTTGATGATTCTACGCTGCACAAGATCAACCACAGCGACGTCAACAAGGATTTGGATACACAGGAGCTATTGAGAGGAATCTCGAGAGTTGGCCGTTGACTGGTCTGATGTTGTTCACGATGTTATGATGCCCAAGTATTGTGTTTTGTTTTGTGTTTGTTCGTACATGTCCTAATGTCTCCACCGTTATGTATTATACACCTGATGTAGTGGTCACAGGTACTTCTTCGCCAGTGCCTTGACCTTGACGTCGAACACCGGGCTCATGATGGGGTCGTTGACGGAGTAGAACGGGTTGAGCAGTGTCTTGACGTAGAGGTCGTTCACCTCTGTGAAGAACTGCCGTATGCCCTCCTCGTTCCGTGTCTCGTGGAGCAGCAGGAACTTGATGTTGCCCGGCGTGACGAAGGCAGAGATGGCGTATCCGTAGAAGTCGTCCACGGCCTTGAGATACAGCGCGTTGGACTTCCACTGGAGGTCCTCCACGACGTCCAGAGCGGCGTGCACCACAAACGGACTGAGCTCCCGCATCTCTGTGGAGAACTTTGGCGTGCCGTCGCCTCCTTGTCTGTGGGTCCCGAACTCGGCCTCGTAGACCGGGTTGTCCGCTGTGCCTATGAGTGCGAGGTAGTAGCTCATTGTGGGTGTTTGGGTGTGTTTGGCGGTGTTTGGGTGTGTTGGTGGAGTTGACCGGGACCTCCAAGCGTTGTTTTGCTGGTGCTTTCTTGGGCGCGGTGGAGGAGGCTTCTAGACACATACTACCACTCCATCACCAGATCACCACACCCAGCACACCCCAGCTCACCCCCACAGAGCGCAATGAGGAGCCACCGAATACTCAGCGGGCTTGGACAGGGCTCCACGGGCTCCGTAGGCTCGCTCAGCAACGACAGGCCGTCCACGTCCAGCTCGCAGCTCTCAGCCACAGCCACAGCCCCCTCCACACGAAGGGCCAGCGCACAGAGCACCAACAGCGCCCGTCGTCGCATGAGCTCGTCCATCCGCCACAGCAAGCTCGAGGGCTTCGAGTTCGACCCACTGACAGCGGCGGTGGAGGCCCGCAAGGAGAAGGAGCGGCGCAGGGAGAGGGAGCGGGAGATTGATGCTTCTACAATGAGCTCGAGCACCGCCAACGACGTGGACCTGGACGGCGAAGTGGACCACCGCGCTGGGCCAGACACCACTGAGCAGCAGAGAGAGCGTGTCAAGGAGGCCGGGCAGCTCGCGGTGGTGTTCCTGGAGATGCGGAAGGGCCTTCTGGACAGCCATAACGTTGCGTCTGCCCTCAACGACCGGTCAGACATCGAGAAGCAGGCAGAGCAGCACCACCACCACACACGGGCCAGCAGGACGACCCTCCAGCGTGCGGCCAGGACGAAGATGACGCTCAACCTCCGCTACTTCTCGCTGTTCCAGGCCCAGAAGAGCATGCACGACCCGCCAACGTACGAAGGGGTCGAAGGGGTGTACAACCCCCTACAGATCATCCGCAACAGACGGGTCCGCAAGAAGTTCCACCAGCCCCCACAGCTCGCAATCAAGACGACCCCGTGTGCCTCTGAGGCCTTCTCCCAGACAAAGACAAGGCTCGTTTGGCAGGTGGACATCGACGAGCTCGCCCACGACCTCAACTGGCGCACACAGCACTGGCACGACCTGATCAATCCACGAGGCCAGCTCTGGTTCCCTGATCGCCACCACTCTAATCGCACTCACCACTCGCATAGACCCCATCTCCATCGTCCAAAGAGCAAGGAGAACCACACGAGCAACGACGATGACCTCACAAACATGCACGACAAGCTCTTCCAGTCCGGGGACGAGGGCAGTTCCAAAGACAGCTCGTTGGGAGACGGCTCCAAGAACGGGTCCAGGGACGATCTCTTAGAGGCTCCAAGAACCCGCAAACGTGATATCATTGCAGGAAAGATCAGAAGACGCTCCAAGTCTCCTCACAAGAGTGGTTCCAATGGGCTTACAGAGCTCACCAAGCTGGTTGATGATAAGCAGGGAAGCACACTTGATCTCAACCAACGCTCATCCTCACAGACCCAGCTTCTTCATCAGTCGTTGAGTGCTGTTGCACTTCTGACAGACGTTAACATCGAGCCTATCCATCCCCAGGAACGAACTGTCTCTCACGACGGATCCGTGGACACAGGGGTATACCTCAGCAATACTGCTCCTGGTTCCACATCACACACAAGAGCCCCGTCCGTGAACGTCTCCACCGCAGCTCTTCTGCCCTCTCTCAACTCCTCAGCACCGGTGTCAACTGATCTTGAGTACGACGAGTACAGAATCCTCAATGGGATCATGTCTTCACTCACCCTGACACAGGTCATCTCGAACTATGGCGCACACAGCATTGGCAGCAGGAACGCAGAGACCGCCGTGAACTACGACAAGCTGTTCCTGGACTACAAGGCCACGGAGGATCTCGAAGACCTGCTCAAGGTCTCGGTGCTGCTGCCGTATGAGGAGTCACTCAAGGATAAGTCCACGAGACTGCAGGCAATCCACAACGAGCTCGCCACGGACTTCTCCACGCGCATTGACAAGCTGCTGCTGCTGTCTGACCGTACAATCGGTGAGGTGAACACTACGCTGGCTCTCGAGGCACGAAAGCTCACTGAGAGGTTTGAGAAGCTGGGTCCACTGCACAGGCGCAAGGACGCGTTGGTGTGGTTCTCGTACTGGCTGCTGGAGAACTTCGTCGTTCTTCTTCTCTGGATCATTTGGATCGGTTTCTCGCTCGGCAGAGGTGTCAAGTTTGCGATCAAGTGTTTCTGGGGCATCTTGAAGTGGTTTTTCCAATGATTTAATGACATATTTATACCCCTTACCACTAGTAGTACTAAGTACACGGGTTTTCGCGTCGCGTCACGTAAAATTTCAACGCGTCTCTCTCTCCCCATCAACACCTCTCCGCCCACAAACCCTTCTTCTGCCCAATGACCACCGACAGCAAACGAATCAAGATGTCCGAAACTCTCAAGGTCTTCAAGCGCAGCGAAAACGCCACCACTCCAACAAAGGGTTCTGCCCTCGCGGCCGGATACGACCTCTACTCCTCCGAGGCCTCCGTCGTCCCAGCAAAGGGCCAGGCCATGGTTGCCACAGACGTCTCCATCATCGTCCCAGTGGGCACATACGGACGTGTCGCCCCTCGCTCAGGACTCGCTGTCAAGCACGGTATCTCCACTGGTGCTGGTGTCGTTGATGCAGACTACAGAGGTGAGGTCAAGGTCGTCCTCTTCAACCACTCGGACAGGGACTTTGCCATTGAGAAGGGTGACAGAATCGCACAGTTGGTGTTGGAGAAGATCGTCAATGCTGAGATCCAGGAGATCACGGCGGAGGAGCTCACCGCTACTGAGCGTGGTGCTGGTGGCTTCGGCTCCACTGGTACTAAGTGAAAGGCTGCAGGTCTATAGAAATGTCATGAATGTTCAACGTTAACAGGATATTGTAGTTGGGTAAGTGCATGTATAGCAGTATAAATATGGTTGTTGAATCAATCATCTATGGTTTTTGTGATACTCCCGGGTTTTCTGTGGATCTTATGTATGGGTATCAGATCAGTTCTTTGGTGTCTCTTCCTTCTTGGTCTCCTTGGTCTCATTGGTCTCCTCCTTCACCTCCTCCTTGGTCTCCTTGGTCTCCTCCTTCACCTCCTCAATGGTCTCGGCAATCACTTCAGTTGCCTCCTTTGGTGGCTGAGTTGGATCTGGGACAACTGCTTCTTCAATGGCTTCAACAACTTCCTCCACTGGGACCTGTGACTCCAACTCTTCCTGCTTCTCAAAGTCCTCCAAGTTGATGTCGTCCTTGACAGGGGTAGTACTTGCCTGGTGGCTCTCCTGCTCCTTCTCCTCCTTGATCAACTCCTCCTGCTCCTTGATCACATCAAGTCTCAACTTGACATCATCCTCATCAACAGCGGCCTTGGTGACATTGTACACCTGGTCTGGGATCGAACGGAGAACCTGAACAAGAGCCTCGTAGTAGTTGTCCAAGTTCTTCGAAACTTCACCATAGGTGTAGACACTTGACAAGATGAGCAGAGTGGATGGAATCTTCTGTCTCAATCTCAAGTCCAACCAGAAGTTCAAGTCGTCTTTGAGTCTAGCTGGAGAGACACCATACGTCTTGATACCTCTTGAGACACAGGCGCTCTGCAACTCCGTCAACGAAAGAGACTCGACACCTTCGTAGTCAATCGCCTTGTCGTCCTTCATCGTCTGCAACATCTTGTAACGGATCTGGTATCTCAAGATCTGGTCACTGCCGAACGGACGGAGGTTCATGTACTTCGCCATGGCGACCAACTGTGGTCTGGACAAGTTATCAAGGACCATGTCGTTCTTGAACAGTCTGGCAATCTTGACAACGTCCTCCTTGGTTGGTTCCTGACCGAGTGTGTTGAGGTTTCTGAAGAACTGGATGAACTCCGCCTTGTCCTCCTCGGTGGTGGACTTTGGTAGTCTCATTCCACTCTCTTTGAACGTCTGTCTCAAGAACTCAGAGGTCTGCTTTCTCGTCTGTAACAGCTTCTCCTTCTGCTTAGACTTGTCCGCTTTGGACTGGTATGTTGACGGAAGAAGGTTTGGGAAGAGCTTGAGTGCAATTGGGAGCAAGAGCTCTGCGAATGGGATGAGGATGAATGCAGAGAACGGCACAAGTCTGAACAAGTCCGTTGTGGTGGTTGACAGTTGCTTCTGCTCTCTTCTCGTCAGTTCGTAGCCTCTGAGCATTCTCCACAACAGCTTTGTGGACACTTTGGTTTCGTACCCGAGAAGCTTGGTTCCATCCCAGTAATGCTGGACCTCATGCTTGATTCTCTCCATGAGTGGTGGCTTCGCCACGACTTGTGGGACCTGGGCTTGATCCTTGGTGGTGCTGGTAGTAGCAGCACTGTTTGTCTTTGGATCTTCAGATTTCGTATCACTAGTCTTTGGTTTGGAAGATGTGCTCTGATATCTGGAGTGTCTCTGGATTCTGGTTTGCGTGGTTGTGAGAGCAAGTCTGGTGTGGACGAGGCCGACGGTGGACGCCCTCAAGATATGGTGGCCCTTGAATGTGTTGATCATCTGGAGATTCAGACACGATAACTGGGTTGTTGTTTGGTGAATCTGTTCTGGATGGTGTTGTTAGTTGATGCTGGTTGTAAAGAACCTTGATAATCAGTCTCCTTTTGGCAGTGGTTGGCCTCGATGTGGGCGATGGTCACCTCCATGACTCCTCTGTGGGGGCGTTGCACAGAGAGTGACACAAACAGTCCCAGATCGGGCTCCAAGAAAGCTCTGAAACTGGTTGGAAAGCGGGCACACATACTTCAGCGGTGTGCAAGACTCCTGATCGACTGTGAACAGCAAACAATTCTCGGATCGGTGAGTCGGAAGCAAAGAAAGACGTCTCTTCAATGAACTGCGCACTCGATGGCTGACACTTTGGCGGGCGAAAAAAAGGCGCGGGCCAAATACCAAAGGGGAAATATTCGCGGGCGCTGAGGAAGTCGATTACGTCAGCAAGCTTAGGCCTTACTAGCCACGCAATCAACTTCTACACAAAAGCACAGTAACAAATGCCGGTTAAATGTTTATTCTCAGATAGTTTTGTGGTTATGTTGGTAATTGTGTGGAGCGTGGTGTTTACTCGAAAATCCGGCCAGAAACGGGGTCAGAGCATCACCACAGCACAGAGCAGTAGCAGCAGTGGCAGCAGCAGAGAACAATATAAATAATGTGGAGCAGCAGGTGTGGTTAGTCACCAGCAGCAAAAGAGACAACACAAACAAGGATCCAGTTCCTCCACGATCCTTCAACCTTCCACCTCCAGTCTTCAACTTTTCCCCATCGACACACGTGATGCTCTCTAGAGACAACACGGGTCCGACTACATCAGCCAGCCAGCACCACCTCCATTCACAACTTCAATCTCCAAGTCATCCAACAGCGGTGTCTGGAATCTCTTAGGAAGCTCCTTCACAGAGAGGAAGTCGTATGGTTTCGAGCTTGTAGGCGACGAGGAGGCCTTCTGTGCCTTTGGGGCTTGTGGCTTTGGCTTCTCGTGCTTTGGCCAGTTGAGAGCAGAGATCTGAAGCGTGCCCTTTCCGCCTGGTATGAGGCCAGCAGCCATTGGGTGGGCTCTGATTGAGGCGTCTTTGATAGCTGTTGGTGGTGGTGTTAGTACGACAGAAGAGGGAACAAGAAGATCTGAGGCTACTCACCTGGATGAGTGTGTCTGCCTCCAACGAACTTGATGAGCGGGACGCGGTGGAGTGTGGCAGACGAAGGGCGCATTGTATGGTGTAGTGGTATTGTGACGGGTGGTTGGGAGGGTGTTTTGGAGGGGTTCCAGACGCTTTATTTATGGTCTGAGTGTGTGGAGTTAAGCGTCCAATTGCCCTTTCGTCTCGCTTTGCTCAGATGGCCCGTCCGCGCCCGGGGCTTCGGCACCGGTACGGAGACCGCGATCGGGAGAGGCTGGTGTCCGGGTGCTTGTGCCTAGGCCTAGGGGTCGAGCTCTGGGGTAAACCGTCAAGCAGCCCATGAGGAACGGCTAGCCACTGGGCTATGGAGTTAAGCTACACAGGAAAAGGGTGTCATTGGTGTTAGGGAGGCGGCTGAATCGATTGAGGCATGCAAGGTTCACCTCTGGCGTGCTCGTGATGGCGCAGATATCGATCCCCACAAACTACAGATTCGTCAACAATGTGTCAATTCATAAGCAGGAAAACAACAGGAGAAGTTGCCAGCCAGCTCGTACCACCGCAGCTCAAACCTTCTGTGTACCGTAACCCTTGATGTCCTTTGCAAATCTCCAGCTCTGGTTCTCGGATCTCAAGTTCTTCTCAAACACAACGCCCTTCTCCTTGGTGATAGTAATCATCGAGTACTTGTCCAAGGATCTGGCATCTCTGTAGTAGAGCACCTTCATGCATTCCTCGATCGTCTTTCTTGCAGTGGCCTCATCAACCTTCTCAACATCACCCTCGTCAAACACAACCTTTCTCAAAATTGGAAGGGCCAAGTAAGCACCAAATCCACTGGCCAATGTAGGAGCACCATATGTGACACCAAGGAGGTCAACGTACTTCAAAAATGGCTTGTCCTCGTCAATACCAGCAACGATGACACTGTTCCAAAGAGGGTCCATCTTACTTCTTCTGCTGTAGAACACCTTCTGCAAGTATTGATGTACGTGTGGGGCTCTCAAAGTGTGACCATCGTAATCGTATCCATGCTCCGTCTCCAAATCATCAAGAATCTTCTCCAATGCCTGCATGTCGGACAAGTCACCACTAATACCAACAACGGCATTGTCACCGACTGGGAACAGTCTCTCAACGTCAGTGAATCTGGCAAGGGATCCATAAGAACCCAAATTGTCAGCGGCAATAATGATTCCGTCCTTGAACTTCATCGCTATCACGGAAGTACCAGTGACAATTGGCTGCTGGGTGTTCATCGTTGGCATCTGGTGTGCTGGCTCAGTGTTTGGCGACGCGTGCGCAATGGCAGAGTTGTAAGCGCCATATGTGGCATCAGAAGGTCTTCCCCACTTGAAAGGGTCGTGTTCCATCGTGAAGTGTGTGTGTCTGTGTCTTGATCGTCGAATAGGGCGCAATTGCTCGTCTCCAATGGACCTTTAATGCAACGGAGGCCAAGTTTGAGTGGCAAAACACCGCCCAATCTCCACCAGATTTCGCGGAAGCTCCAGCCATGGTATAAAACGAGTTCGCGATATCGGTCACGTGCATGTCACGTGTGAACACCCGAACACCATCTCTCGCGCCACTGCTGCTGCTTGATGTCACCTCTCAGTTCTCCTTTGCTACTCTGCGATAACAGATCAGCCCGTTTGGCCACCCAAAAGCAAGACTTTCAGATGGCAGATGTTCCTGGTGCCTTCCCCGGAATGTACCCAGAGGCTGACAGAGGACAGAGCTCTGGTTCAGAAGGAGACACAGGCTTGCTCCCGGGAAGCAGTACGAATGACGAGACAGCCAGGACGGCGCACATTCGCAAGTCTTTGAACACACGGCGACAAGCATACAAGAACGATTTGGTCTTCAAGCTGGACACTATGGCAACTGCATTCATGATCATTCTTTATCTCTACGACTGCAGCCTGATTCTCCTCATTTTGCGCGCCTGTGTACAAGCTGTATGTGTTTACCCCCTTCCCATCCGCAACAACTCACTCATACTAACATTCACAAAATAGGTGACAATTTTCTTTCGATCCACATCCATCATTCGCTCACTTGTACCCAAGAACACTGGCAAGAGAACCGTATTCCAATCAATCATGGTGATCAACTTTGTCTCCGCCCTCACACATTATCAGCGAGACATCCCTATCCCAAACGAAGACGGGTTCATCTACGGTCATCACACATTACAAACAATTGGACAAACACAGCTCACTGACAAAAGATACCTACTGGCACTTGATGTGTTACTTCTATACCTCCAGCTGCTCGTGTTCGCATCACAGTACTCTGTCAAGAAAGATGATAAGGCCTCAAGAACAGCAGAGTTGGACTTGGAGTATGACGGTTGGCAGGGAACAGCTGTGGCCCTGAAACTTCCGCTACTTTCTGTGTTGAATCTTCCCTTTGTGGGGGTTGACACGTTAAAGGCAGAGGATGATCAAGAGATTGAGCAGTTCAGACAAATGGAGTCGCAGATTGACTCTCTGTTAACAGAGGATCAGCAGACGTACGGTGCTGCTGGAGCAAGTTTATTTTAGACGGATCAAATGAAGCAGACTGCATTGTTATTTGGCTGTAGATTGTCACGTGTTGCAACCAAAGTACTACCAGTGTTGCTGCTGTTGTTGTTGATGTTATACCAAAAGCGGCCGTGGATCACGTGGACCAATTTCCCCGCGGATGGTTGTGTCAAAAAATTTAGCCCATGAACAACACTTTGCCACCAAAAACGTGCCCTTGATCCCTGATCTCACACCGTTCTCCAGCCACCCATCCCACCACACCCACTCGCCGCAGATCTCCTTACCATGTACGTTCTGAGACACCTCGTGGAAGCTCTTGCGGCCACCAACATCGCCAGAAGGCTCGTGGGCCCCAGTGATGATGACCGCCCGGTTGTCTTCTGGCACGGGATGGGCGACTCATACAACTCCACTGCGATGCAGCGTGTGTTCAACGTTGTCCAGGATGAGAAACCAGGCAAGTTTGTGCACTCTGTCTTTATTGATGCTGATGACTCGAAGGATCAACGTGCTGGCTTGGTGGGTAAGGTCAATGATCAGATTGAGATTGTGTGTGAGCAGTTGAAGAGCATACCAGAGCTGCAGTACGGCTTTGATTTCATCGGGTTCTCCCAAGGTGGGCTCTTTGCCAGAGCTGCCATCGAGAAGTGTGACATGCAAGTCCATACTCTGGTAACCTTTGGATCACCACATGCCGGTGTGGAGGACTTGCCTGCCTGTGATGAAGGTGACTGGTTGTGCAAGAAGAGGAACGCTCTCCTGAAGAGACAGGTTTGGAAGAGTGGTATTCAGGGCTCTGTCATTTCAGCTCAGTACTTCAGAGACCCAAAGGATTACGACAACTATCTGGAACACTCTGCTTTCCTTGCTGATGTCAACAATGAGAGACCAGGTGAGAGAAATGATACCTATATGGAGAACCTCAGCAAGATTGAGCGCTTGGTTCTCGTTCAGTTTGACAGGGACGAGACGTTGGTACCGAAGTCGAGCGCCTGGTTCTACGATGAAGACAAGCTATCTGGTCTCACCGTCCCGTTTAATGAGTCCGACTTCTACAAGCATGACTGTGTGGGGTTGAAGAAGCTCTACGATGAGAACAGAATTGACTACCTTGGTATCGATGATGGTCATATGGCTATCAGTGATGATTTCATTCGTGACATTGTTAGCAAGTACCTGGGTAAACCTTGGAGTCAAAGTGCAGACGATGTTCAGACAACCTCCACATCTGAGCCGAACAACCCTTCAAGCTCCTCCTCAAGTGTGTTATCAAGAATCTCTGACATGTTCCAACTTTGGTGGGGCACTTCTTGATTGGTCTGAGATTGTACTTGTTTCTGGGTATGCTTGGTTGTCATGTGTTCATGGAATGACCAACTCGATGCGTCTAGTACAGGATTCACGTCTTGTTCATCCTCGGACTCAATCTCCACAACTTCTTCTTGTTTTTCCTCCTGTTTTTTGTTTTGGTACTGACGGTTCACTTCTTCAATGTCCTGATATACCAAGTCAGTAGATGCATCCCTCATTGGTTGATCTGTAGCCTTTTCCACGAGTATGTGACTGATGTTGCTGTGCTCGTCTGTCCTGTGAGTCTCTCGATCTTGTCCAATTGGTCTCGGTAGATAGAAAGGTTGAGGTTTCTTGGTTCGCTTAACAAGACTTATAATGTCAATGCCGTCATCTGTGTCACTCTCACTGCCACCAGTGTGCTTGTTAGCCACCGCACTTGTAGAAGAGATACTGGTAGTTCCCTGGTATCGGAAGTTGGAAAGGTTGGGTTCAATCCGTGAGTTGTCCACGCTCTTTGTGTGCAACTTCTTCAACAAGTCATAGGTTTTAGATGTATTCTCTGGTGGTGTTGCCAGCGTCTTGGGTTGAACGCTTTCTCTGGATGTAGTAGCAGCCTTGGTTCGTTTTGCAGTGGACGGAGCAATACCTTCACGACAGCAAAGATGTCGACACCTGTTAATGAGTTAGTAGTCATGTCTCCATTGAAGTCAGGTAATTGGTGATACTCACTTGGTCTTATCCTTGCACGTATGTTTGCATTGGTAGATGTTGTTCTGTGGCTCTCTTTCGGCCTCTTGGTTGATCTCCATTGGTCTCTTCGTTCCTCTGGTAACACCAGAAGCTTTGACCAAGAGTGAATCAAGTTCGTCTTCTGACCCAAACTCATCCCCTGATGAATTCCAAAGTTAGTAAACAGTTCAGATCCAGTTTCTGGTGATTCAAGGTGTAGTAAAGTACCTGTTGGTCTTTTCTGTAATGCATTCATCTGTCCTTCAGTCAAATCTGTTGTTAAATTGAGCGACGTTGCGGCTCCAATGCCAGCAATCTCCTCACAATAAACGGACGTCTCAAGTATAGTTCCAGTGACTCCGACTGGAAAGCTAATGGTAAATGTGCTGGATCCGGTGATTTTTGCAAGAAACGATCTTCGGAAGTCAACCATCTCCCCTGTAGAGAGACCAGATACCATCACAACAGAAACCGATCTGTTCTTCCACTTCTTTATTCCTGCAGTGGCATCAAGTGTACACTCGACTGCCATCCTGAGACCACATCCATCTCGTGGCTTCGATACCTTGACAACCTTGGTCGTCACATTCATGTTCGGAAGACTGTCTACCTGACTCTTGATCTTCGCACCATTCCCAGGCCGTAACCCGAGGTGGTACTCAATTGTTGCAGAGTCAAGCAGCTGGATATGTGCAAATGTCTTGATATTCTGGTTGGTCAAGCGTCTGACATGGGAGAGGTTGATGCCATCAAGTTGCTTCAACACCATTGGCGTGTCATCCCAACATCCACCATTCAAGCAACATGCAAGAGCAAGACAGTTTCGAAGAGAGACGAAGTCCTTCTTCTCGACAAAAACGTCAATCAAACAGCGGACAAGTCTTCCGATGTGTTTGAAGAGGAAAAGTTTGTCCTGCTTGAATGACTGTTGAAGCTTTATCAAAGTCTGGTCGTTCGGGTACTCAAGACCACCAAGCTCATATTGAGCCAAGAGCGAGAGTTTCTCCCAGATGTTCTCAATGTTTTTGTGTTTCTTGTCCAACTTGAATGGGTACCTGAGAATCGGCGATTCGTTGATCTCCTTGAAGAGTCTCTTCTCAGTTCTCTTGAGGCGGAGGTTCTTGAACTCGGAAGCAGTTGAAAGTAAAAGAATGATCTCTGAAACGCTCCTTCCCCGGGGTGCTCTGATGAACAGTTTCATGGTCTCAAAGAGAATATAATGTCTTGTCATAGAGTCTCCATAAGGAGTTGACACGCAGACACCATTCGTAGTTTTGATCAACATATAGTCACTGAGTTCCTTGAGCTTTCCTTCACAGTACCTCATCAATCTGACATTCAGATCTGCATCATGACACATTGGTATCTCACCATAAGCAGCTGGATTGGCACGAAATCTCGCGTAGAAGAATGTGTGCTTCAACCAGTCAAGTGAGTCTTCAGGTGAGCGAATGGTTCTCAAGTGGACTTCCGAGACAAGATTCTCGTGCAAATTCAAGTGGAGACGACTCTCGAGCTTCTCATTACCCTTCACCAACTTCTCGTATCTTGTCTTCATTTCTTGGGTTGTCATCAAGACGGCCTTGCCCTGGGTTTCAAACTGTGGTCGGCCAGCTCTCCCCATCATCTGCAAAACGTCGAGCTCCGAATACTCGTCAAATTTTGTGTTGTTCCAAATCTTGGTGCCCTTAATGACAACTAAGTATGCTGGTAAGTTGACTCCAACAGCCAATGTCGAAGTAGAACACAAGATCTTGATTGAACCACTGATGAAGTTCTTCTCAACTGCACTCCTGTCCTCCATCGAAAGTCCTGCGTGGTGGTATGCGACACCCTTGCTGGCAATCTCGGCCAAATCTCTCTCCTTCACTGAGGTAAATGGGAAGTTCAAGTTCATGTGGCCATTGTAGTTCTTGCAAATGAACTTTGCAGTTGCAACAGTTGAATTCCGTGTGGGGCAGAAGATCAAAACTGGCTTGCCCTTACTGTGTTCGTTCAAGACTTCAATCAGCTTCGAGTTCAAAAAAGAGTCAAACACGAAGTCGTTTGCGTTGTTCTTATAACCACAGATCACCTTCTCAAGTTTGACCGGTCTGTATTCCTCACCAAAGACCATGGTTATGGCATTCGAGGGGTTATTCGAGTTCAACTTGATCCAGCTCGCAATGTCTTGAATGTTGGGAACTGTGGCTGATAAGGCAATTATTCTCATTTCACGGCAAATCTTCTTCATTCTTGTGACAACAACCTCCAATGTAGACCCTCTGTCTTCTCTCAAGATGTGGATCTCATCGATGAGAAGGACTCTGATCAACTCGAACAACCTGGTGTAGTCTGACCACTTTCTCGTCATCAAGTCCCACTTCTCTGGTGTAGTGATGATGATGTTGCATCTCTTCACCTTCTCAGATTCCACAAACCCGGTGTCACTGGTTAAAGTTCCCACGTTCAACCCAAAGGTTGAGAACTTGGACTGCCAGTCCTTCTCCCTTTCGATGCACAACGCCTTGGTTGGAGCAATGTACAAGATCTTGATGTTACTGACATTTGAGTGTGTGTTCAACAACCTGAGAATGGCCAATTCGAAAAGAACAGTCTTTCCAGAACCTGTTGGAGAGCTGATCACACAGTTGTGATCCTGTTCATACATCGTGTGGAAGCACTTAGACTGCATCCTGTTGAACTGAGAGAACTTGAAGACACTTTGTGCTTTGTCGGAAAGGACAGACTTGGGTACGAGTGAATGGTTCTTGTCCTCATTGTGGTAGTGGATGTTGGAAGATGAAGTGTCATTGGTTGGTTGTGCTGTCAGGCTGGTGTCGTCAAATGAACGGTTGAAGCTGGTGTCTCGATTGACGGCCCAGACATTGTTTGAAGGTTTCATGTAGGGCGGCTCAATTGGAGCGTGGCCATTGTTTGATTGTCTGCACCTGGGAGCGACCTGAGCACTGGAAAAAGAGGGTGCCTCCATCTCATCATCTGAGAGCTCATCCAATCTATCAAGAAAGTCCATGATTAGCCGCCGAAGGGTGAGGAGTGTAACGTAGTAGCCTGGCGGATAAGACCAAAGGCAATGTGTGCTTGGAGTGGTGCAGTACTCTTTCTCGACAAGTAGACGAAGCTGTTCAAGGCTTAACTGAAGACAGCCGGCGCGGTTGCTCTGGTGAGAGAGCTGGAGAGATGTTGATGTGGGGAGCCAGCTGCCTATGGGCAAGCTTTCGGTGCGCGGACCAGAATGGTGTCCGGTTGTCAAAATGGTGTCGGGATGTTTTTACAACCGGACACCACAATTCTACTAATTCTCGATTTAAAATAGCAAAATTTCATTAAATGTACAATTGAACAATGTGAGACGTCTTGATACATACTGATTTATAGTATTGAGTGGTATTTTAATTCAAAATCCTTCGTCAGTAATTCAAAATTTTGAACATCTGGTCAAGCATTTATTTTGCAACGTGCTGATCAACTGAGAAATATCCCGAAGCACCGAATTCCAATTTTGATCGAAAATTATATCGGTCTCTATGCAATAATTTTGGGTGCAATGGATACATCTCCACTTATTTAGTAATATAATAGCGTTCGAGTCCATTGAACAACCCTTCTGCCGAGTTACAAAGTATCTCATCTCATGCTAGAGAACCCTTTATGGATCTGGCTCTAACGAAAACGATGACGAGCAAGAGCGAACAAGTCCAGTGGGTTGCTGATGGGTTTAAGTACTATATGCTGATTTGATGATGCCTTGATCAATCCTCAAATGTGGTTTATTTCAGGTCTCAATGTGGGAAGATTGCGTGCAGAGATCGGACTTAGAGCTCCAGATCGAAGCCGCGGTCGCCTGGAAAAAATCAACACCGAACGCCAACACGATAGCGATCGATAAACAACGCTGCTGTTTGGTCTGACGAGCCGATTTCCACATCTCAATACGTCTGTTTCGGCTTGAAGGAAGTTTGAAGTGGAGTGTACTATCTGCTGGTCGAAATCATGAGTTCAAGCACACGCAGTCGTTCCGCGGGGACCACGGCAAACAGTCAGCCTGTCCAAGGAGTTACCAGCAAGAACACATCTCAGGATTCATTTGCCCATCTCAACGACTTCGAGTCCAAGTCACCATATGCAGACTATGGAAACCACCCACATATTCATTACAAGACCAAGGTCCACCCACTTCGTTTCAAGCTACGGCAGTGGCTTCTGCCATATGTGCGAGCAGAGACACCCATTCTCGCATCGATTCAACAACGCATCCGTTCGACAGCAGCTGATTTCTACTTCGCATACACCGCAAATCTTGCATCCCACACATTCTACGTCCTGATGCTCCCATTACCTAACTGGTTCGGGTGCGGATTCGTCACTCGTGACTTGGTGTTCATGCTTGGATACGGAATATACTTCTCAGGATACGTCAAGGACTACTTCTGTTTGCCTCGCCCAAGATCACCTCCATTGCACAGAGTGACAATGTCCGCTTACACTGCTAAGGAGTACGGATTTCCTTCATCCCATGCAGCAAACGCAACAGCTGTGTCGGTGTATCTCCTTGCTCTGATCTATAACAATTCCCAGGTGTTCGAGTCGAAGTGGTCACTCGCTGCAGCATTCGGAGCTCTCTTCCTGTACTACACGTCCTTGATATTTGGAAGAATCTACTGTGGTATGCATGGCTTCTCAGACTTGACTGTGGGATCACTGATCGGATTGTTGTGCTACTTGGGTCGTACATGGACAGCCCCTATTTGGGATTCTTTGATCTTGAAGGGATCTGCATGGTATCTCCTACTCTCAGTTGCTGTTAACTATGCACTGATCTTTTATCATGTCCAGCCGGTTGATGACTGTCCTTGCTATGATGATTCAGTTGCCTTCCTTGGTGTCATCATGGGAGTCGAGTTCTCTCATTGGATGTTCTCTCACTCGTACTTGAACGTTGAGTCTTACGGGTGGTCGCCCATTGATACACCATACTCTTTCAAGGAACTTGGAATTATCAAGAGTATCCTGAGAGTCCTTTTGGGAATTGCATGTGTTGCAGTTTGGAAGGAGATCTCGAAGCCACTGCTGTTCAAGCTGATAAAGCCATTCTACTCTCTGTTCGTCTCTGATGACGAAGAGGGCTCAACCACATTCAACAGAATCCGCAGTGACACCATTGAGACCAATGAGAAGCTTGCTGACGTCCCAGGATTCGTCAAGGAGCTCAGAAGACATGAGAAGCGTGACACAGTTGGACCTCAATCTGTCATTGATGAGCGTGAGCTTGATGACCTGCGCGAGCACGAACAGTACTTTGCAGAGCTGGACAAGCTTCAGAAGGAAAACGCCATCTTCACATGTGGTGCTTTCAAAAAGCGTTACGACCTTTCCATCATTGTGAGACTCATCGTCTATGCTGGTATCCCATTCAACGCGTTCATTGTCTTCCCTGTGATGGCTACCCTTCTGGGCCTGTCGTCTCATCCACATTGAGCATCTAATACACAACAATGCGAGCATATGGAGATATGGAGACACAATCTGGAACTGTAGGCCGAACCATGAAGCATTCGGCGGACATTGTCTCTAGTACTCGGAGTTCTGCGCTCTCTCTCCGGCGGCGGGATTACTGCCGTTTTTGGTCTGCCGCTACGAGATTTGATAAAAGACTCGGGACTCCCACTTTTGACTCAGTTTCTCCAACTGCAAACTTTTGAAGAAGGCTGGACATTGTTGATTGACTTGAACTCATACTGGCACTCTCTCACAACACAATGAGACTCCTTCCCCTCACACTCGCTACGACCGCATTCTCGGCCTCCATCTTCTCCAACTGGATGGAGACTATTCAACAGTCTATCTCCATTCCTGCACTTACCGCAAAGTCACAGGAGCACGAAATCCTCTCCTTGCACAAGGACCTGGTCGACCTCAAGTCCATCTCTGGTGATGAGCTTGCAGTTGGTGAATACCTTGTCAGCTACTTGACCAGCCACGGCTTCACAGTCGAGGCACAATCAGTCGGAGAAGGCAGAGAGAACATCTACGCATACTACGGCTCCAAGAGAAACACCACCGTGCTCTTGACATCCCACATTGACACTGTTCCTCCATATATCCCATACTACATCCACGAAGACCGTATTTACGGCCGTGGTGCCGCTGATGCGAAGGCATCTGTTGCCTCCATGATCATCGCTGCCCGCGCTCTTCACGCCGAGGGCGCTATCGAGGAGGGTGACCTTGCACTTTTGTTTGTCGTTGGTGAGGAGTATGATGGATCTGGAATGATGGAGGCATCGAATAGCCTCGGTGCTAACTGGGACCACGCTGTCTTTGGTGAGCCAACTGAGATGAAGCTCGGCGTCGGACACAAGGGTATGTTCCACTTTGATATCAATGTCACTGGTAAGGCTTCTCACTCTGGATACCCACAGCTTGGAATTGATGCCAACAAGAAGCTGATTGACATTCTTTACCAGATTGAGCATGCTGAGTTCCCAACCGATGAGCTTTTGGGAGTGACCACCGTCAATGTTGGTCTCATCGATGCTGGTGTTGCTGGAAACGTTGTCTCCCCACACGCTACTGCCAGAATCATCATCAGAGTCGCACACGATGCAAAGGGAGTCAGTGAGACAGTCCAGAAGATCATTGACGAGGCCAACAAGGAGTATGGTAACGTTGAGCTCATCTCTAAGCAGTGGGAAGAGCCAGTGTACTTGGACTACAAGGTTCCAGGATTTGAGACAATCATCTTGGCTTACTACACTGACATTCCAAACCTCAAGAGATCTTTCAAGTCGAGATACCTCTATGGTCCTGGTTCCATCCAAGTTGCTCACGGTGCTGATGAGTATGTCACTATTGGTGACTTGAACGGCGCAATTGGCGGTTACAAGGAGCTGACAAAATTCCTCTTGGAACAGTAAGGAATAATATCTAGACTACACTACCAATTGAAAGTAGATTGTTCGAATCGAGGATATAATCTAAGGCAGGAGAGAGTGGTCGTGCCCCTACCATTTTCGTCCAAAAAGGCAAAAATATATCTCTCGGGGGCGATTCGAACGCCCGATATCCAGATAACTTTGAACATTACAGTCTGGCGCCTTAAACCAACTTGGCCACCGAGAGGTTTGAACGCCGAATTTTCCGCGTCAAAAAATTGAGCATCAAAAAACTCGGGTCTGCTTACGTAATAAAACGCGCTTACGCGCTCATTTTGACGTGTTTCTGGATTATCCTTTGCTTTCTTTCGTACTGGACCTACAGGTTATAGAGTGGAAGAACAGTACAAGAGCTTTAAGATGGCAAGAGGTGCACTGATTCTTATTGAGGGCTTGGATAGGGCAGGGAAGACCACACAAACCACACGATTGATGGAGAGACTCGAGACAATTGGCCCAGTTGAGCTCATGAAGTTCCCAGGTATGTGTCCTGATTCTATCAGTCCTTTGTGTCTCAACTAACTCTCTCTGAAAACAGACAGAACCACACCAATTGGAAAGCTGATCAACTCTTATTTGGTTGATAAGTCGTTCCCCTTGTCGGATGAATCAGCACATCTCTTGTTTTCTGCAAACCGATGGGAGGCAGCCGAAGTGATCAAGGAGAAGTTGAAGCAGGGTATCAACATCGTGCTGGACAGATATGTGTACTCTGGCGTTGCATACACTGCTGCCAAGGGCCTGGACAAGCAGTGGTGCCTTAACCCTGACATTGGCCTCCCAAGACCGGACGTGACTGTGTTCTTGAACTTGTTAGACAACAGCTCTAGGAAGGGTTTTGGTGATGAAAGATACGAGGTTAGCGAGTTCCAGCTAAAGGTGAAGGGTCACTTTGAGTCGTTCTTCAACGAGGAGAACTGGAACACACTGGTTGTGGATGGCAAATCAATTGAGGAAGTTGAGACTGAGGTTTGGGGAGTCGTGGAGAGCCTTTTGAAGGATGGCGTTTCCGATGAGATCAAGACATTTTAGCTTGAGTCTGTCATGATAATACGAATAGAGATCATTGAATAATAAACTTGGTCATGATATAAGTGGTCGTAATGCAGTATTGATGGATGGTTGTCATGGTGGTGGCTACTCCAGAGCCTCAACCTGAGCCAGTCTGTTCAGTATTACAGCCTTGGCAGTCTCCTGGAGCTCACCAGCTAGGAACATTTCATCCAAGCAGCTGTAAACTTTGTAGAAGTTGAACACGATATCCAGCTCACACACGTTTTCAAAGTAGTGGTCCAGAATCTCAACCAGAAGATGGATCGAAGAGAGACAGAGTAGCTCGTTGTCCTCTAGATCAATGCCAGCGATGAAGAAGAGGCCGGCATAACGTTTGTAAACAAGCTTGTTGTTTTGAAACTCAACAAAGTTACTGTGCTGCCTGTGCTCACGGGCAGAGATCAGTCGATGAACATCAACGTTGATTTTGTGCTTCTCGTCGTGCTGGGAAGCGTGTTTTGTTAGTGACTTGTGCGTTGAGGAGAGTGAATTCAAAACAATGAGCTTACTGAGAAGTCCGCGTACCACTTCGCAAGACGGACCTTGCCTTGACGGTTCATGCATATCAGGAACTGGAGAGCCATATTGTGACAGGAGAAGAGGAAGTTGCTGGTGCTCCAGTTGCTGCTCGTGATGGTGAAGCTTGATCGGATATTTCCACCGCGGAATATTGCCGGCCTCGGCTCGTTCCCCCGCGATCAAGGACTCTCCACACAAGCTGAAAATTGGCCGCTCTTTGTCTCTTTCTAGTTGCGCTCAAGAAACGCACAGAACAAAGAGAAGACGCCACTTGCTATCAATGGAGTTCAAAGCCGCTCGTGTCCACTACGCTCCTCGGAGGGACAACTTTGTGGGCATTCCCAGCCGCTTGACAGAGCAACTTTTCGCCGCCAACATCGTGCGTTGAATCAAACTTTCTCATCAAGACCATCTTTACTAACAATGACAACCCACAGCCAGTCCAGGACGTCGTGGTCGAGATTACTTGGAGAAGAAGCAGACAGGAAGCTCCTTCAGTGTTATATGCCGGCTGGTCTGGCGAGCAGACGGACAAGGAGATTACCATCAACCCCACGCTGGCGGCAACCGTCAGCCTCCAGGACAAGACTAAAGTGGATATTGCTCTTCACATAGACGCTCCAAGAGCATCATCAGTGGAGGTAGAACCTTTGACATCCGATGACTGGGAGGTTGTGGAACTTCATGCTGGCGCAATCGAGAACCAGGTGCTGTCGCAGACCAGAGTGGTACAGCTCGGCAGCAGCTTGGTCTTCTATCCTTCCGACACAGTCCATGCCGCTCTGAAGGTCTTGAAGATCAACCCGACACCTTCTGGATCAATGAAGGCTTGCATGCTTGGGCAGGACACGGAAATCCACGTTGCTCCAAAGACAAGAAGAACACAAAGAAAGAAGTCACAGTCCGTGAGGTCAGTGTCTCATGGACGTCCAGCAAGCGAGTTTGCTCCTTCTGTACTACTGAGAGGAATTTCACTACCCCACAAGCAGATCAAACAATCATCTGAAACAGACTTTGAAGTCTACACCAACTTTGATGAGGTCATTTTCTCCCTCCAAAAGGCACAGTACGTCAATGTCTGTGTCGTCCCAGGACCAGACACACAAAAGGACAAGGAAGTCGATGAGAAAGCAAAACTCATCAGCAAACAGATCACCGCCAAGCTCGTCCATGATCCAACGCTTCATGGCCACGCTGGAGTTTCCAGAATTCTCTCTATTGCTCTAGGTGTTGAGGGTTCAGTGGGATACCTAGTACAAGTCGAAAAGGCCATTACTCCACCAACGTCCAAGGCTATCACATTTACGATCCATCCATTCACAACAGAATCAAAACCGGAAGTCTCAGAGCAGCTGAATTTGAGTGCTGCTCAAGCCCAGAAGGAGAAGGAAGTCAAAAGAGTAAAGAATCAGATGATCAAACAGCTCGTTTCAACACAATTCTTTGACCTCGGATTGGATAAGACATGCTGGGTAAGCGGTACCAGATTACCAGTACTGGAAGGTCTTCCAGAAGGTGGTGTTCTGACGCACGGGGACAGAGCAAACTGTGTGCTCCCTCATGATGATGCTAAGTTCACATTTGAAGTTGCTGAGGAGATGCTTATTCCGAAGTCACAAGTTCCACCACTGTTCACAGTCACCAAGAGCGAGCAAGAGGACACTCCAATTGGATTGGACGATACACTAAAAAAGATTGAGAGAAGTTTGAAGAGAGGAAGAGTTGGTGCGTTGGTGTACGGTGCTGCCGGCTCTGGAAAGTCTCTTTTGATAAGCACTATTACGCAAAGGCTGTTTGACAAGGGAGTGTACACATTGAATGTTGACTGCAACGATCTATCAAATGAGTCTGCTCAAAATATCAAGGAGAAGATCGATGGCTGGTTGAAACAGTGCTCATGGTACTCTCCAAGTTTGCTTGTTCTTGAAGGAGTTCAAGATTTGTTCCCAGCTGAGGTGGAGAACACAGACTCAAGACAATCTCGCCAGCTCTCGGAGTACTTCATCCAAGCTGTTGGTAGTGTCACAAAGTCCAGAAACTTGACAATTCTGGCCTCTGCAAGATCGAAGGAAGCGGTGAACAGCATCATATTCTCAAGTCACTGTATCGAAGAGTCGTTCAACTTGAAGGCTCCAAGCAAGGACACCAGACAAGCAATTCTTGAGCACTACATGTCAAAGTATGAACTCTCCCTGTCGAAGGAGTTTGATGCTTCACAGATGTCTTTGGAGACAGAAGGATACCTCCCAAGTGACTTGAAAGTGCTGGTTGACAGAATCTACCACGAGGCAATCTACCAGAAGATGGAGAAACCTGAGGAGAACAGCAAATTGGTTGTTTCTAACGAACTATTCACAAAGGCGTCATCGAACTACGTTCCATCCAATCTCAGGGGAGTCAAATTGCAGAAATCCACCACCAGTTGGATTGATATTGGTGGACTGACTGAAGCAAAGTCGATCCTGCTGGAGACTTTAGAGTGGCCAACAAAGTATGCTCCAATCTTCAAGGCTGCCACACTTCGTCTGAGATCTGGTATCTTGTTATATGGATATCCAGGTTGTGGTAAGACTCTTTTGGCGTCTGCCGTGGCTGGCCAGTGTGGACTCAACTTTATTTCAGTCAAGGGACCTGAGATTCTGAACAAGTACATCGGTGCTTCGGAGCAGTCCGTGAGAGAATTGTTTGAGAGAGCTCAGGCAGCCAAGCCATGCATCTTGTTTTTTGATGAGTTCGATTCTATTGCTCCAAAGAGAGGTCATGACTCTACTGGTGTCACTGACAGAGTTGTGAACCAGATGTTGACTCAGATGGATGGTGCTGAAGGCTTGGACGGTGTCTATGTTCTTGCAGCCACAAGCAGACCTGACCTGATTGATTCAGCCCTGCTCCGTCCTGGCCGTTTGGACAAGAGCGTTATCTGTGACATGCCACACACTGAGGACAGACTTGATATCTTGAAATCTATCACAAGAAAGATGGTACTTGCTGATGATGTCTCTCTTGAGGAAGTTGCCGAGAAAACAGCTGGATTCTCTGGTGCTGACCTTCAGGCTTTGGGATACAACGCATATTTGGGAGCAGTTCACGACAAGTTGGAGAAAGACAAGTTGGAAGCCGAGGGAGAGTCAAACAACGAATCCCCAGATGTTCACGAGTTCTTCCAGGTGTCTTTGAATCAATTGAAGCTGAAGACAAAGATGAGACCACACGAGAGAACAAAGATGCTTCGCCAGATCGAGCCCTTGTTTGAGAACTTCCAGAAGTCTTTGACGGTCGAGTCCACAGCAAAGGGTAGCACCAAACCGAAGGGAACTGGTGTTGTTATACGCCACAAGGACTTCGTGTCATCACTTGAAGATACCAAACCGAGTATCTCTGTTTCTGAGAAGCAGAAACTTGGTGGGATCTACAGCAAGTTCCTCTCTGGCCGTGATGGTAACATGCAAGATGGAACTTCGAGTACAGACATTGGCGCCAGAACAACTCTTGCCTAGTCTATACTAGAGCAGAGTACTTAATGCTTGATAAAACGTCCTTCTGATCATATTAATCGCTTTCATAAGTGTAGAAATTGAGGTAGAGTACCTTCTAGTCATCATGTGCTGATTAGATCACGTGATAACATGGTGTACGGATGTTTATACGCGCTCCAAAATCAAAACAAGCACCTGGTACGCGCACTCAATTTCCTCACTTCAAACGGGTGAGCACAGGCTGCAAAGGTAAACAAACCAGCTAAATAGCACCCGCTCAATCAGCATCACAGCGCCACGACTGAGAAGCCGGCGACAAGAAACAACCAGCACCAGTCAGACTGCCCTGTCATACCGCTCACCATGTCACTTTGGAGCATCAGCGCGGCAAAGAAGAAGGACGACGAAGTGCCTGGTACATCGAAATGGATCAGGAAGGAGCTGACCACCCTTCACGAGCTCATGATCAACAACACAGAGCAGTTTGCATACTCAGTTGCCTCTGAGTTCACGTGGATTGATGAGCAGCTGTATGAGATCTTCAACGCCACCGAGGAGTACGTATTCTTGTCAAGACCTGTGCCGCCATCCCCTCTGATCGGTACTAACATACTCAACAGAAATCCACGATTACTTCTCGAATCACCAAAGAAGTTGAGAGGCCCAGACTCACCTGTCAAGAAGTTGAGAGAGAAGGCTCTGATACTCATGTCACCGGAGAAATCACCGCACAAGTCGCCTTTGAAGGAGCTAGACATGAATGCCCTTAAGCTCTCACCAATCGACTTCGGCAAGGCACACACCAAGCCAACACCATCGGTGACCACATATCACGCCTTAAACACCACCAAATCCACAACGCCAGCCAAGAAGGATGTGTCACCTGATCCACCAATCCAGTCTTTCAACCCATTCCTTGAGGCGCCTCAACCAATCACTGTGCCATCCAAGTTGGTATCTCGTGAAGAAAGAGTCACACATTCCATTAACAAGGCCCCTCTCCTATACTCACCTGGGCAGGAAAAGAAACCAGCAAAGATGACATTATCAAAGAAGACAATCTCCCACCACAGTGATGAAGACCATGAAGACTATGATGCCTCTCTTGATGAGAACTCATTCCAAGCCATCAGATCCAATATTCGTAAGAGCTTGGCCAAACGGAGCACATCGGAGGAGCCAAACACCACAGGAGACAGCTCATATAAGAGTGCTGATGAGGGCTCAAGACCTTCCTCATTGGTTGTCCAGCCAAGCTGGGCTCCATCAGGATCTTCCCTTGTGTCAGTACAGAGCCAGACAGACTCTGTTGAGACCATCAAGCTCCCCTTGAAAGAAGATACCACCAAACACCAACACAGAGGATCCAATACCCCTCCCTTGGCCAAAAGAGAAAGTCAAGGATTTGCATTGTTGCCTCAAAGAGATCCATTGACAGTCAAATCCGCAAAGAAGAAAGAACAAGGATCCAAGCCACGCTTGAGCAAATTTGACGACGACTTCATGATCAGTACATCAAAGGAATTGACACCACCGGAGAAAGAGAAGAAGTCTCTATATCCTATGATTCCGTTGGAGACTACGAATCCAACATCTGCTGCTTCAATCACCTCACCGATTGCCATATCCAAGCTTGACAGTTTTGAGAAGCTCAAACACAATGCATCACCTACAAAGCTCAAGGAGCCCACATTGATCCCATTGAAGACCAAGCTGAAAAGTCCTGAACGCACTGTGAAGACGACACTCAAGGGATCTATGGCCAGCAAGCAATCCAAGCTCAAGAGTCCCACCAAGGAGTCACCACCAAAGCATGATCATTCACCAATATCCAACTTGTTTGCCTCAGTGAACTCCACACTCAAGAAAGCCAGAAGCAAGTTTATCCGTGAGACACAGAAGGTTCTGGGAGATGATGTCAACGAGGCCGATGGAATCAATTCAGTATCACCGTCCAAGAGCAAATATGTCATTCCTGATATTACAGCAGCCGTGAACTCAACACCCGAGAAAGACACTTTCCCTGAGGCTCCAGCCACATTCAGAGAAGATGAGCTAATGGAGGACATTGATAAGGATGAGCTCGGTCATGAGGTGAACGATGAAGATGACGACGATGACATTCTGAAACGTGAAAGCTTGAAGTTCTCACCAGTCAAGAGTGCATACGGTTATTTGAGAAAGGAGATGAACTCCCCGAAGAAACCAGAGACTACCACAGAAACCAAGACCGCACAAGCACCACGGAACCTCACCAGAGTATCGTTGACCAAGCCTGACGACAACCAACACTCGAGAAAGTCCAGAGGCAACGGATTGGCTGGCATGTCATTGGAGGCCAAGGCTAAGACTTCAAGACCAAAATCGCTCGTTGGTGAGCAGCCAGTGGTGCCTGCAAAGAGAAAATCTCAGACAGATGAAGAAGCTCGTGCTACGAACAGAGCCATGGCAAACCAACCATATAGAAAGATTGGTACCAAGATTGTTCCTCCAAGTGTCGCACAACCAAAGCAGGTCCAACAGGATGCAAAACGTCGTCGCACAGCAGAGCAGCTTCAGAGCGTGCTTCAGAAGAGGGCATCCAGAGTCTCCCAATCCCAGAACCAGCCGTTTGCGCAACCATCTGTTGAAGCTGAACCTGCAAGAGCCATCAAGCCGACTCCAAAGTACCCACCTCCAGCCAACCAGACTTTGATGAAGACTGCGGTGTTGCAGCATGCCCGGTTGAACAGTGACAGCAAGATGGGCAACCCATTCCAATCGAGCTCTTCCACTTTCCAGATATCCGGAGGGTACAGCAGATCAAACCCACCTGTCACACCTGTTGCTGCGACAGCACTTCCAGAGATCTTTTCTGAGAGTGATGATGATGAAGAGGGAAGTGTTTTGAAGGACTGGGCCAACTCTCCTGAGTTGAGAAACATCTTGATCAACCAGCAGCATTTGGATCCAGATAAGTTGTTTGGACCTATTGCTCCGTTGCAGATGGAGGAGATCTTCCACAGCAGCAACAATGTCTCCAAGCTGAAGAACCGTGGGTCTTCGGCACAGTGGACAAGGGACGGTCTGACCACCCAGGAGATTGAGAACTACAAGACCAGAACGTTTAACAGATGACGATGATGTGAGTTAGATACACATTTTATGATGATTCCTTTGTAGGGCAGTTAGTCAGTGGAGATTCTCTTCTTCAATGCAACAGCCTTATCCCACTTCTTCAGCCATGAATCAGAGTCCACCTTTGGAACGAAGTAAAGTCTGAGTGAGTTGTCAAAGAGTGGAATCTTTGGGGCTTGATTGCCCAATGCCTTGTTAAGAACGGCCTTCTTACCAACCTTGATAAGACCACCAGACAGTGTCTCCATGTACGCTTCCAGCTTCTTCGGTGTGAAGTTGGCATGCTTTGGGTCTTCATGCCAGCTCTCTCCTCTGTTGAGAACAATCTCCATGATCTCAAGTGGCGTAGATAGTTCAGAGATGTCTGCAATGAAGTCGAATTCATCTGTGGTTGGGTAAAGGATCATTGCAGGCATGATGAGCTGTGTCTCAATATCCTTCGGGTCTTCAAGTCTCAGCTTTGTGGTTTCGAGGAATTCAGCGGGACTTGGTGTGTTAATGTTTGTGTACCCTCTAGCCTCCACAGCGTCCTTCAAGAGCTGCTCGAGCGCCAGCTTCTCAATCAAAGCGTTCTCCTTTGCCAGTCTGGCCTTCTCAATGTCTTCCTCCTTGGTAACGATCTGGTTCAGTAGCGCCTTCGAGGCAAGGTTGTCTGGATTCAGCTTCAGACTGAACTCCAGTGCTTCTTTGGCCTCCTCAAACTTGTTCAGAGCAAAGAAAGCCTTGGCCATACGGTAGTAAGCCTTGATGTTCTTTGGGTCCAGTGTCAAACCGGCCCTGCAATCGTTGATACATCTTCTGTAGTTTTTGAGCTCCAAGTTGCAAGCCGCCCTGTTGAGATAGAGCGGAGCGACGATGGAGGGCTCGCCACACTCGATTGCGATTCCCTTGTCGTAGAAGTCGATGGCTCCCTTGTACTGCTTCAGCTTGAACTGCTCATTTCCTTGGTTCTTAAAGTTTGTAGCAATCTCATGAGGTTCACCATCATATGCAAGCGCCTTGAGGGCCTCAAGAGCCATATTCTCTCCACCATCTCCGTCTGTCTCGTCCAGCTGGTTCATAAAGAAGGGCAGTCTGTTGAGCTCCTCCATCACGTCGTCCACGGACTTGTCCGCCATTTGAACAAGCTGTGGCGGCAACTCTGGCTGGCCCGGTTTTGGGACGTAGCGCTTTGGTTTCTCCAGAACATCTGGCAGCTCTGTGATTTGGACCATTGTTGTGGTGCTTGCTAGCAAATGACCTCTCTTTTGTCTTTTGGTGGCATGGACCAAGTTAAAAAAATGTTGATGTAACGTCTGGCTCATCTCCAACTTCCGTTCGCGAAATGCTAACTTCTGTCTTTTGCGGAGTTCCGCACCCAATCTCGTATCTTGCACCAACAATAAGCATGGAAAGTACACAACAAGAAACGTTCTCGCTGAAAGGCGGGAAGAACATGCGTGATTGGTGAAAGCGTGACCTTTTGCATGGCTTTAACATTTGTCATTTGGTCCCAGGCGGGTCCCAGATGGGTACTGGGCGGGGCCGCCTAGCTCTAAGCTTCCGTTTGTGTCTCAAATTGTGCTTGCCGCTGAAACTATAAAGCAGGTGGAACATTCCCTCACTTTCTTTTGTCTTCTGCCTGCTACCCACCCAAGGTTTCAACAGGGCGGCTACTTCGGAGATTTCTCCATGAACTCTGGAAACACGTCCTTTGGACTCCCAGAGGCCACCGCCCACCACCGCAGCCGCCGAACTCTTATGAAGGGCCTCGCAGGCTTCAAGCTGGATGCACCAAAGAACATTGTGCTCTGTTTTGACGGCACAGAGAGCAAGTTTGGACCAGCTCCCTACACGAATGCTCTCAAGATCTTCAGACTTTTGGACAAGGACGATCCCACAGAACAGATCTGCTACTACCAGCCAGGCATCGGAGCCTCCATGACCGTTGAGAGGAACAACGCGTGGGATTTGAAAACAGGCATTACCAGCGGCATCGACGCGCTGACTGCCTTCTCTTTGGATACACACATCATGGAGGCCTACAAGTTCTTGATGAGGTTTTACTGTTTGGGTGACAAAATCTACTTGTTTGGTTTCAGGTATGTTATCACCACCCCTTCACCCCCTCCCCCCTTTTCCCAGACGCTCTACTAACACAAACACATTCACAGCCGCGGCGCTTTCACAGCAAGAGTCCTCAGCTCCATGATTGAGCGCGTTGGTTTGTTGAACCCCGGATTGGAAGAACTTGTTGAGGGAGCTTGGTCTATCTACAGCGCGTGGGAGTATGCCGCTCAACCCAGCCAGCCAGACTACACCACTACATTGGTTGACGAGTTCAAGAAGACCTTCTCCAGAGCTGGAGCAGTTGGAATTGAGTTCATGGGCCTTTTTGACACGGTAAACTCAGTTGGCCTACTCCGTGATCGCATGTTTCCATTCACCACAAGATTCAAACTTGTCAAGCAGATCAGACACGCTGTGAGCATTGATGAACGTCGTTCCAAGTACAAGCAGAACCTCATCTATCCTTACTCCTACCAGCCACACATGTTCTCCTTGAAGTGTACACCAACCACGCACACATCAACCAGAGATGCTACGGTCGATCACAACAGTGATAATGGGTCCCAGTCAGTCGACCACTCTCAAGACGCAAGTTTGCAGGATGCTCGCAGGTTGATGGAAGACATCCAGGGAAGACTCAACGAGATGGCGACAAAGAAGCTCACAGGCCATAAGCACAGAGCATCTGCAACATCGTCAAATTTTGAGTATGACAAGTCTAAGTTGCTCAGTGGTGACTTCAAAGAGTGCTGGTTTGCTGGTAATCATGGAGATGTTGGAGGCGGATGGGCACCAAGTGTCAATGGCCAGTTTTTGTCTTGTCTTCCATTGAGATGGATCCTTAGCGAGGCTGTCACCGCTGGTGTTCTCTTTCAGATTGAGGAACTCGTGAAATTTGCAGAGCGCTACTCTTCTTTGGACTCACTCTTGTCACCAAACCATGATATCTTGTCCTTTAAGACAAACCATCTCACTCTCAACATCAGCGAGGCGGAGAAGGCTGCTATTTTGAACATCTCAAACACTTTGTTCAACAAGGCTGAAGTTCCAAGCTTCAGGTCATGTGAGACCAATGGTTCATCTTCATACTTGGACTTGTTCAACAGCGGAGTCTACTCGACAAGTCTCAGAAGACTTAACATGGCCCTTCGTGAAGAGCTGAGCACTCGCCAGGCTTTTGAGGTCAACCCAGGTGTCCCAGAACACCCATTCAATCTCTACGACGGACATGGCAACTCTTCAGCTTTGAGAACACTTTCTTGGTGGATTGTTGAGCTCTTACCATTGGGCACCAAGATTGAAGATGTTGAGGGGGAATGGAGAAACGTCTATGTTCCAAACTTTGGCCGTTCAAGGTCTCTCCCATGCTACGCTGAGTTGCACTGGAGTGTCTACTGGAGAATGAAGTACGTATCTGACTACACACCACAGAACCTACCATTATACGCTCAACAGATTTGGAGAGGCGAGAATCCTACTGGGGTTTCAGAGGAGGAGGAGTGTTTGCTCAAGAAGGTGATCGAGGAGACCAAGGGGCAGTTCAAGAAGTGGAATGCTGAGGAATGGAAGGTTGTGCCAGATGACTTGAGTTCAGTTCTTATGCTTCCACTCACTCCCACTCATACTGGTGCTGGTTCGTCTACACAGAACTAGAACTTATCTCAATACTGACCCACGAAGATTATGGCTAGCTTATGAATAATGGATAACGACTTGGTAGTGCCCTAACCATAAATCATTTCCGACCATATCGCGAAAGTCACATGACAATTTCACATACTTAAGGAGTCGGAACACACACAGCCAATCACCAATTTGGATTTGTACACCAACCAATTCGCGGTCGCTCTATGTGGCGCGTACCGGCCCAGTTTTTTTTTTTCCAAAGCCAATCAACGCTCAGTTGATTTGATTTTCTGCGCTTGCAGTTTGAGCGTCTAGGAAGGCTGGAAAAAAAAGCGCCAACATCAACACTTTAGAGGCAACATACAAGCGGAAGTCGCCATCGCAAGACGAACATTTCACCACAATGCTTTCCTTGAGAACCGCTTTGCGTAACACCTCTTCTATCAGAGCTTTGGGTACGTACAATTTGCAATTTCGGGCGACGTCTACATCGGGATCCAGCACACACTCTTCGACAACATGCCAATGACATCGATTACATGTGGTACACAGACCACCTTCACACACACATACACGCCTGATACAGACACTATGCTCGGCAAATGAGATCTATCTAGAATGATTTTCAAGTTTTGTTGATATTGAAGCTCATTGAAGAATCCAATTCTGGCTCGAAGGACAAGTTGAAGATCCAGTGCCCACGATCCCCAGACGCACAATACGAACAGAATACTAACATATACCCCAGCTGGTCAGTCCAGACTCATCTCCTCCTCTTCTGTTACCCAGAAGTCGACCTACCGCACACCAGACTTCGGTGACTACGTCAAGAAGGAGGGTGCTACCCACAAGGGTCGTGTCTTCACCTACCTCACTGTTGGTTCCCTCGGTTTGATCTCCGCTGCCGGTGCTAAGTCCACTGTCGAGGCCTTCTTGACCGCCTGGACCGCTTCTGCCGATGTCTTGGCCATGGCCAAGGTTGAGGTTGACCTCTCTGTCATCCCAGAGGGTAAGAACGTTGTCGTGAAGTGGCAGGGTAAGCCAGTCTTCATCAGACACAGAACTGCCAGTGAGATCGACGAGGCTAACGCTCTCGACATCTCCTCCCTCAGAGACCCACAGACCGATGCTGACCGTGTCCAGAACCCAGAGTGGCTTGTCATGTTGGGTATCTGTACCCACTTGGGTTGTGTCCCAATCGGTGAGGCTGGTGACTTCGGTGGTTGGTTCTGTCCTTGTCACGGTTCCCACTACGACATCTCTGGTAGAATCAGAAGAGGTCCAGCTCCATTGAACTTGGAGATTCCAGCTTACACTTTCGACGGTGACAACTTGGTTGTCGGTTAAGCTGACCCATTTCCCCCTGTTCACCATTTTCACAGATGATACACACAACACATTCAGAGGGGACACCGGTTAAGTTATTGATTTCTGTTCATGAGTTTTTTTTTTGGTTTTGACGAAGAAGCAGAGGAGACGGAGGCATACTGTACAATACGCAGGAACGAGATGCCTTCTCACACGGGAGATTGGCTGAAGATGACAAACATTCCAACCACACACACACACACAAACACACACATCTGATTATAGAGTATGAGACCAACGACTTTCTCTTTCTGGGAAGGGTTTACTATTTATTTTGTTTTTCACAGCAAAAGGTCGAGTTCTCCTCTCTATCTCCACCAACGATCTAAGGAAGACCGAAAACAGAATTGTAAATAGTATACACTTTTGGTTCTTTTTTATCAAACATTGCATTGTTTTCTGGTTATAAACCTACTAATAGTAATGCTTTCCTCGATAATCATTTGCATTTCATGAATCGAATCCTCAACGAATACCAAAGTACCCCTCACCTTCAGAGACACTCATATCCATTTTCTTCCAGAAGTCCTCCTTGGAACTGTATTCATACAGGCACAACTCGTTGAAACAAGTGTGTGCACACGGAAGCCTGCCACTCTTGTTGATACTGTAGTCTGTTAGCTTGGTAATCTTGAAGCTCATCGTACTGATTCCTGTAGCGGGGATTCGATCGGAGCCAGTCACAAACACCAAGAACTTCTTCTGCTGTTCAAAGTTCAGCTGATCAAACCATTCCCAGAACCACTGTACAAGCTCAACTTTTGTAGGATCAGAGCCGTACCTGAGCCAGCCGTTGTACCTCGTAATAGATTTGAACGACTCGGTGTCAATCTTGCTCTCAGTGTTCCCGCAGATCACCAACTCAATCTCCTTTGGCGAGAAGAGTGACAAGGCATTACCTCCAATGACATTGTGGAACCCATTGTAGAAACTCTTGAAATGCTCAGATATGGATCTGTTCAAGTAGAAGTCAACCCATCTGTCAACATATTCTCTGCGGTTCAACTCAGTGACAAGGATATTGGACCCACTTGGAATGAGCTCCTGAACAACGGTCCCACCAAACATGTCCTTGTAAGCGGTCTCAAAGTAGATATCCATATCCTCAACTGGATCCTTGGTATCCAGAAGTGCCTCCAATCCTTTTGCTGTCGAAGGGAACAATTCCTTGTAGTCCTCTAGGGTCAATCTCTTGTCAACAAGCTTCTTGTACAACGCCAATGGGAACTTGAGATCCAAGATGGTGGAGTTGTGCATAGCCAAGCCAAGGATAACACCAACTAAGTAGTAAAGCTCATCATTCTGTTCCAATGGGGAAGGACAAAACCAACAAAGATGCGATTCGTCATTGTAGAAGAACATACCATTATCTTGACGGAAGAGGTCTCGAATCAACAGTTGGAACCACTCCTTCCTCAAGCCACCGACGTCGATTCCTGGCTCCCCAACAAATTCAACCTTCAAGGCCTTCTTGAGGTCACCTGGATGATTCTTGATACAGCGTAACGAATCATTCGTGATATGTGTTCTGCGGACATGTATCTTCAAGTTCAGGTCATAGATCTTGCGTGAGTCAAGTGACTTGATGAAGGCCTCTTCCGCCTTCTGCTCCATGAAACGTCTGGCCTCATACTCCAGCATGGAGATCTTGCAACCCAAAGTCAATAGGAAAGGGAACTGACAGAACGTGAACTGTGGTGTTCGAGTTGTCATACCAGAACTGATACAGCCGGAATTGAGGATATCATAGTAAAGTCGATTGCTTTCACGATATGGGAGTTTCTTGAAAGTAGACTGCCAAACCTCAAAGTCCTGCTTCACCAAGATGTAATCAGACAGTGTGTTGTAGAAGGCATGTACCGGGACCTTGCCTCGGTTGCAAGTGAAGAAGAGCGCCAGCAGTCTTGCTGCAGTTCTGATATGCCAATCATTCCCGTAATGCGAGACCTTCAGTTTGACCTTATCCTGGCTGTTATCCAAGACGCCTGCCATACTTCTTGTCCAATCACCAAGTGTGTTGAAGCTGTCATGTAGGGAAGAAGGAAGGTGGATTCGAATGGATGTGGACACCGAATCTGTGCGGCTAGGAGACAGAGCAGGATTCAACTTCTCAGACTCTTTGAATTCGGAGTAGCCTGGACTTTCTGGGAAGTACTGTGTTGCAGTCTGATCCGTACGAGCTGCTGGGAGGGTGTGATTGATCACCCTCATGAGATGAAATGTGATGAAGAGGTTCAGCAACTGTACCTTGGAGGCAAATAGGACTGGGGACAGGGAACTGAAGTGGGACAAGAGTGCAGCAAGAATCTCACGGTCCGAGTTGGCCAAAAAACCGATGACATGACTTATGACCTCATAGGAGAAGGCCTTGACCTCTGGAGAGTCCAGCCCAGTATCAGGCCCCCCTTGGGTCTCGTGTCGGTTGTGATGAAGACAGTCGTGTAACGTAGGAAGTTCGAAAAGAATAAGGAGCCATCTGATCTCAGCAGGAGTGGAGAGTGTACTCTGAGGGCGACGAAGTAGCCCACAAGCAGCCGACAGGAGTTTGAGGTATGGTCTTCGTGTCACTGGAAAGAGGGAAATGAGCTGGAGCGCCTCGCTCAACTCACTATAGTGGATCGGAGCAACAACGGTGGAGGCAAAATGTATTGGCTCGACGAAGGACCTGTTCAAAGCAGTAGCAGAGCCAAATCGCTGGGTGACGTAGTGCTCAAGGTCTGTGAAAGCATCGTGTGAAGCAGCACCGTTCTTCATGTTCTGCATGCCTTTTGTTATGAGCGTTCTGAGCTCACTGAGAGAGACTGGAGGAGTGGCATCCACTGAAGCCGGGGCCACGAAGGTCAGCGTCGAGTGGCAAACAGAGCACTTGAACTTGGTGATGGTACAGGGAAATTTGACCAAGGTACCACAACAGCGGCAGTTATCAACGACCCAATTGTCCTGAGAATCGGTGTCACTGTGGTTCAGAGATGGCGATGGGGCCTCTGTCGTAGCGCCGAACATCTTCAACATGCTGGGAAACTTCTGTAGTAAAGTATGCTCGTAGAGTGGGAGGGTCAATGATCAAAGATTCGAAGGAAGAGCTGTTTTGAATGGAGCGAGAGTTTGAGGTTTTGATAGAGTGTGTCGTGATCTCACAGGCACAGTTCAGGAAGTCTTGGGTATTTGTAGCAGGGTTGTCACACGACCGTCTGGCCTCATCACAACTGAGCTCAGAGCTGTACCACCTGCTGCTCCACGAGCCACGAGCTTCCTCCTCCCACTTTCCCCAGCTCTCGCTTTTGTGTCAGCTCTTTCTGGAGCAGTGGTTGCCATGACAACGACTCAAATCGCGAACTGGTTTGGTGAGGAGCTGCCGGGTCTTCCTTGCTCATCTTCCACATCTACCATCTATACACAGACCAATACAAAGAGGAAGCACACTTCCATCACCAGACATGTCGTTTGTTCTGACTCGTCTCAATGATTCGTGCGACTTTGTGGACGTTCATTACATTCCATTGGTGAGCGCCAACGACCACCATCTCGTCATCACAAGGAGACACTCCATTGACATATACTGGATTGAACCGAACCATGGGCTCAGGCTACGAAGATCGATACCATTGCTTGACACAATCATGGATGTGAAGCCGTGGAAACCTCTTGAACTCCCAGGGACATGGCTGATGCTCACAACTGAGACCAATAAGGTCTTACTCGTCGCCTTTAAGAACTCCATTGAGCACGATGTGGTTGTCGAAGAGTTTGATATCAAGGACTCTGGATATGATCTTTCTCTTGAAAGGGGAACATTATGTGTTGACACAGACAAGTACTTCTCTGCCTATACCACGGAAGGCAGTTTGTGCTTGTTCCCTATCCACAGAAGCAAAGACCTCAAGAACTTTGAAAAGGCACTCCACTCCAAAAGCAAGACCAAGCAACTTCTTTTCAAGCCAGCTGAGGTGCACACTATGACAGATATGCAGGGTCGCACACCACTCAATCTCGAAGCCATTGTGAACCAGTACGAAGAGACCACAGAAGACATCACACTAGCTGTACTCTACCGTGACGATCTGTACAACTTTTACTCATCATACTTCCAACGTGACAAGGGCCAGATCGAACAAGCATACAGACTAAAGTTACCAGAGGAGATGTATCCCGTGATATTACCAGTCAGAAGAAATGCAGGTAATCTCTTGTTTGGAAAGTCTGGGATGTTTGTACGACACTACTCTTTTGCTGTATCTGGGCTCAAGGCTGACAACTCTCTCACAGCTGGCAGGGATGGCAGTTCTATCGAGCTACACAGCGAGGATGGAAAACTGCAATACATCAAGAAGTCCCTACCTACATCTTGGAAAGTCAAGACTGCCATTGTTTTCAACACAGCTCCATACGACAAGGTTACCCAGGTCCTTGTCTGCTCCTCCGATGGACACATATACTACACCACAATCGAAACAGACATCACACTCGACAACTCAGGATACCCAGACCAGCTGGTTTTGAAGTCATGGACAATTCAGAAGCTCAAGACCAAACTGTTTGACGCAGACAAGATCACCCAGGTCTCCGTGGACACGTTCGTTGCACTCTCGGATACACATGGACTGTCGCTCTTCCGCATCAACACCAAGGATTTGTCACTCACCGTTCTCAATAGTGTTAAATGCACACCTCCAATCCTGGACTTCAACATCACAGGACCAGCTATCCCAAAGGTTCAGATTCTAGGAGGATCTGGAATGCATAATGGTCTAATACGGACGGAGTTCAAAGGGTACGAGACTCGGGTTGAAGAGGTGGCAAAAGTGAAGACAGGGCAGGATGTGACTGGACTCTGGAAGTTTGGAGACACATATATCGTGAACAATCTGAACACAGCTCGGATATTTGAGGAGGCGATGAGTGGTATGAAGGAGCTGGAAGACTTTCATGGATTGAGAGGAGTTGATGGGATGGTTATTGACCTTAGGATGAGTTTTGGTCAGTTGATCTGTGTCTCTGAGACTGGTGTGTACCAAGACGGGAAGAAGACGCAAGAACAGGTCATTGAAGCTGCATCCATCAGTCAATCAGGGAACGTTGCTTCTGTAAGCAATGGCCTGTTGCTGTACAAGTCCGAGAAGTACAAGCTCTCCGATGAGGTCTCATGTATCAATGTGCTCGAGGTTGGGAAAAAGGCTCACATACTCGTCGGAAGTTGGTCTGGTGAAACAAGCTTGTTCATTGACGGGTCAAAGAGAGTGCTGAACAGATCAGACCTTGCAGTCCATTCTGTGTTGGTGAAGCGGATTGGTTCAGGAGTGGTGTACGTCATTGGTGGTTCTGATGGCTCAGTCGTTATCACGGATGGAGTTGATACCTCTGAGACCCTGAGTATTGGTTCTGCGCCTGTTTCCATCACTGAACTGGATACTTCATCCATAATTGTCGGCAATAAGGAGAACATGATCAGACTTTGTCTAGATGAGTCTGGTGCTGTTGTGGAGAAGGGTTACTTGAACATCGACCTGCCAGATGCAATCTTCCATGATCCAGTTTCAGACTCTGTTGTGACGCTCCAGCATGGACGAGTCAATACCCTTGATATCTCCAGCAACCTGAACACCCTGCAGAATGATATGCCACTGGGGAGACTTGCCAGAAAGAGTACCAAGTTCAAGAACTTTCTGAATCTGAGCCTCGTTGTTACTGCCACAGAGAAGCACAGTGATGCTGTTGGACGTGATGTCATGGTATCTCAGCTTGAAGTGATTGATAACAATACGTTCAAGACCAAGTCTATGTTTCGGTTTGAGGAAGGCATTGAAGTGACTGATGTTGTGAACACCACCTACAGAAGGGAAATTATCGACACATTTGAAGAAGAGAAGATCAACATGGGGTTTGAGAATGTTCTCTCACAGTGCTTTGTTGTGTCATGCATCCATCATATACAAGATGAGAGTTGCCCTCCCTTGATGCTCTTCTCGATCGATGAGGACGGTGTAATTCAGCACCAGTGTTCAGCGTTGCCTTCAAAAATGTCATTCTACTCATTGACCAACCATGCGAACAGATTGGTGATTGGAGCTGGCGACAAAGTATGTGCTTATCGGATCCATTATTCTGTTACAGACTCGAAGTTCTCACTGACAAGGGTCTCTGATCCCTTCGGTTCGAGGTACTATGCATATGTCATCAAGTCTATTGGTCCCGATGTGGTTGTTGGTGATGTGATCGAGGGTGCTTACAGGTTGAAGCTCGAAGTTAAGAAGAACCTTGTTGATGGTGGGACAGTGTTTGAGTTTGTTGAAGACAAGTTTCGGCTGGACCCTATGGGATTTTTGACGGCTCTGGAGACATACGAGAACCTTGTGATCACTACAGACGCTTTGGGGAACGTCCAGATTTCATTGATGACAGCAGACTCTGGAGCAACAGTTGCACAGTTCAACATTGGTGATGATGTCAACGTCATGAAGAGGATTGACAGGGCAGATGCTGTTTTGCTGACAAAGGAAAACATTTCCAGCTTACTTGTTGATGATGCTCCCGTCTCCACTTTGCCTGATATTGTTCCTATGTTCCTTCTTGGTTCTATTTCAGGCGGGATCTACCTTATGAGCATGGTCACAAAGCCAGATGCAGTCAAGGTTCTTGAAGATGCACAGGAAGAGATTATAAGAAGGAAGCTGAAAGTTTTGAGTAAAGATCAAAGTGAAGAGGCAAGGGTCCAACAGTACGTCCACATGAGAACCTGGAGAGGCATTAAGGGAAATGAGAAACCCATGCTGAACTTCATTGACGGAGAGTTGATCAAAAGGTTTGATGATGATATTGCGAGAGACCTGATAACGGAGTATTGTGTACAGTTGTAATGGACAAAAGAGATGACATATATGCTCTACGTATGGACAGCTATATTAGATGCAAACTGTATTGTACAGGTATAAACCAAGTGTATCATAAACTCATTAGATCAACAAGGTCTCGATCTTGTCCTTGCAGGCGTAGATCTGGTTCTTCAAAGTAGAACCCTCGTTGGTGGTGATGGAAGCAGCAATGACTGGTCTGGAGACACCACAAGCTCTACCCAAAGCGGCCTTGGATGGAACGAAGACGTATGGGACGTTCTTGTCCTCACACAACAATGGCAAGTGCAACAAGATCTCGATTGGCTCAGTGTCAGCGGCCATGATGATGAACTCGGAGATACCTCTGTTCAAGGTCTTGGTGGCCTCGTTAGCACCCTTCTTCAACTGACGGAGAGAAGAGGCCTGCTGGGCGACGTCGAGGATCTGCTGGGACAAAGCAGAGTCAGCAAGTGGGAAAGCCTTTGGGTTTGGAGCGGACATGTTTGGTAGAGGTTCCTTGCAAAGTGTATGAGTGGGGGAGCTCGCCTCGTGTTGGTTGGGGGATCAAGGGAGAACGAGAGAAAGACAGTGCAGATGTCACATTTTTTTTCTTCACTTCGGGGGGCTCTGCGGTATAAAATTTTCCTCGGTGTGGCTCCTACCGATGGCTGAAAGTTACCCGGCCGATGAGGTAATAGCTGATGTAAGCAGTGCTGGGATCTGCAGCAGTAAATGTGCTCAGCGCGTATATCCCAGCATGGTCGCCTGGGTGGCTGCTCAGTTTTCGCCAAAAATCAGAGAGCCTCCCACCAAATTACACTCATTCTCGCTGTTGATACGCCACCAAACACGCAACAGCAAACGCAATTGCACACCCTTTCCACAATGTCTGAACTTTGGTATGTACTTGATCCAACCCTGCGTTGAGAGTGCCTCTTGAGACGGCGTTGTCGCTGTGTTGTGCGGCCGAGTGGCGACACGTTTCGCCGGAGGGCGTGTTATCATGACGTGGAGAGCACATGTGAGAGACATCACACACCGCTCATGGAAAGGCAATGGTGGTCCAGAAGTTCACCAGCTGAATCAACTGGGCCAGATGAATGCCCTTTCTCGGTCATGAGACTCCATCTGCTGCCACTCCCGAGCTGTCGTTCATATTGGTGCACTCACTATCTATGCTGCTGCGCCATAGGCGTATTCCACCACCGCCGGCTGTACCGCCGGTCTGCACCAGAACTGACAGCACATCTCGACACTCTCAGAAGCTACCTTCTCCCAGACCACCTTACTAACACCTTTTTAGCCCTGTCTACGCTGTACGTCCCCATACCCCTTTTTGGTGCTGTTATCAGCACCCGGCTTTGGCCAAATCCGACCTCACATACTAACTCATCCCCTTTTAGCCATTCTTTGGTTCCATCGGCTGTGCCGCTGCCATTGTCTTCACATGTTTTGGTGCCGCTTACGGTACTGCTAAGTCCGGTGTCGGTATCTGTGCCACCTCCGTCTTGAGACCAGACTTGTTGGTCAAGAACATTGTTCCAGTTATTATGGCTGGTATCATTGCCATTTACGGTTTGGTCGTCTCCGTCTTGGTCTCTGACGGTTTGAAGCAGCAGCAGGCCTTGTACACCGGTTTCATCCAGTTGGGTGCAGGTCTCTCTGTTGGTTTGTCCGGTTTGGCTGCTGGTTTCGCCATTGGTATTGTTGGTGACGCTGGTGTCCGTGGTACTGCTCAGCAGCCAAGATTGTTCGTCGGTATGATTTTGATTCTCATTTTCGCTGAGGTTTTGGGTCTTTACGGTTTGATTGTTGCTTTGTTGTTGAACTCTCGTGCCACCCAGGACGTTATCTGCTAAGTCCGTGGTCTTGGATATTGGCGTTACCAGCCGAGTTGCCTGGTATCGCTAGCACCTTGAAGACATGCAATCATACAACACGAAACACAGAAAAACCAAACATAATCCCTTCTTCCCCCATATTCCAGGAGCTATAGACGGATCAATGTATCTCCCAATCTCTGTATCACCTTTAGTTGGCTTACGTATTCGCAGTATTGTAGAAAGTGTACATTTTTAGGCCGAGCCCCGGATGTCACATCAACGGTAACTGTCCTCCATGAAGGCCTTACCAATCTCAACAGCCACGTTTCTTCTGACGGTCTTGATCAAAGCAGAGAAGTCAGCAGGGGGTTCAATGCCAATGCTCTTCAACTCCTTAATCCAGTACGTCTCTGACAAATCCCTCTCGTCACTCACGCAAATCTTGTAAAGCTCATCACAGTCGTTCTTGAGCTTCAAGGACTTTTTGTCCGTCTTGCTGGTGATCTTTTCATCGAAGGAATCCAACACCTTGATCACTGACAATAGGTCCTTCTTTAGCAGCACCTTTGGTGGAATGATGAAGACGATGAAAGGCAACAACTGAGCAATCAAAATACCAAAGAGTCTTGGTGGTAAGTGTGGGAACTTCAGCAGAGTTATCAACGTGGTGAGTGCCAATCTTAGGGAGCCATCCTGCTTGTGTTTCCAGAAACGGTAGAGCACAGCGTATGGTGCCAATGTTTGACGAATGAGAGGGGGCAAACTGTTGATGTCAACCTCTTCAATCACCAAGTTGTCATCCACCACTGCATTGATAACAACATCGTCAATCGGACCACCCTTCATCAGCGAGTTCTCAAAGATCAACCAGGAGTGATGCTTGACATACTCGACTTCACCAGCACGTGAGAACAAGTCCAAAGCCTCAAGAAGCATGCCGTTAGCCAACGACCTCTGAGCAGCAGTGCGGTATATCACATGTGCGATATGTGGCAACTTCAGACTGGCACAGATGGTCAAGGCCCACTCAATATCATCACTCGTCTTGAAGTTGTACTTTGGCAAGTATTCAGCAATGACACTTCTGGCAGTTGGGTTTCTGGAGGAAGCGATGAGACCGAGACCAACTGGAACCAGTTTCTCCACTGTCAAACAGTCCATAGCGTGACTGTGGATGAGGAATTCTGATGGATTAGTAGTGGAGAATAGATCATGCTGCAAGACATGAGAAGCCGATGCAAGGTGATTGGAGTCCTCATCATCAAATGAGTAACCCCTCAGGAGACCCTTGGCTTCACAAAGAGCACCAACATAGGCAGCGGTAGCAGTGCTGAATGAACTGATCGCTCTCAGAGTCTGTAGGAAGTTTCCTTCGAAGATGTCAATGCAGGCAAGTTCCCAGATTGATGTGCGGTCTGGCTGGTGACGCTTGGAAACTGCCTGGAAGTACTCGGAGAGAAGCTCTCCAGATGGGATGTGGTAATAGATCAGACCAACAAGAGCCTCGTACCAGGTCTGCGACTCTTCGATAATTGTGTTCTTGTTTCCTGACAGAATGGTGAGGAGAGTTCTGATGTTGGCAGCGAGTTCTGGATGGTTTGGGTTCCTTATGGATGCGTTGGTGGCAGCTGTGGCAGCAGCCTTCTTCCACTGTCTGAAGATGTCTGTGGATGAGTTTTCAGGGTATGATCTCAAAAGATTGTATGTGTCAACGAACAGGTTGTACAGTGCCTTGTCTGTTGATTGGAGTTCCTCAAACTTGGAGCATTGTAGGGCATGTGCTGCTCTAGTGTAGAGACCCCTCAGTGTGAGTTGCTTGATATACTTCCAGAAGTATGGGTGTGCGTATGGTGTCTCGAACTGCATGACAGAGTCTGTGAACTCCGTGTCTGGGCGTGGATCAGCCTTATTGGCCCACATGGCGAGGAATGAAGGGATCTGATGGCTGTCAGCGAAGAAGAGGGCCCGGAGACAGTTGATGATATAGAGAACCTCTTCAAGTTCAAAGATTGACTCCTCAGCATCACCTCTCTCGGTCTTGCGTTGGATATAGAGCTCAAGCTCATCGATTGTGAGTCCCATTGCTTTGTTCAAAACCTCAGTCTGTTGTCTCTGTGCATCTCTTTTGATGAGACCAGCTGTCGGCACAGAGTAGTACTTCTCCTCACCAAGTGCTTCGTAAATTCGGTAAAGGTTGGAAGCATAGTCAGTATAGATCTCATCATTGTCAAATGTCGGAACAAGTGATGTGTAAATCTTGGTCTCCTGTGGATACACTGCCAACTTCTTGCTGCTTTCAGGGTTTTGGGAAATGAACCCAACACCATCGATTCCGTTGGGATTGAGCTTGAATCGGAGGATACGAGACGATGCTCTCCATGCCTCAACACCTCCATTTGGGATTGGTGCTTCATCAAATCTCTTGAGTAGAACAGCAGAAACTTCATCGACTTCTTGCTCAACATCTTGCTCCTCGGAGTCGTCCTCATCCATGAAGTCGAAGGTCTCGTCCATGAGCTTGATCGGCTTGACAGCACCGTTTGGCGCGGCGCCATTCGACGACAGAACAGAAGGAGCAGCGAATCCGAAGCTCATTGGTCCGTGAAAAGATGTTCTCAACCAAAAGACGATTGGGAAGTTGGTCTAAAAGTTGCTTGAAGTTGGATCGGTCTCGAAACGTAAACAAGCTATTTTTTCCAAGGGCACTTTGAGTCGGAATTGTGAGGAAAGCACGTGGTTTGCCACGTGACTCAACAAGTTCCGGGAAGCCCATACAAAAAATTTCGAGTGCTCATCGCGAGGACCTCTGTCTTAAGGCTCTTTCAATTCTCTGTTTCAAGGCTTATCTACCTCGAAGGAAGATGCCAGAAGTATGTTATACTGATCCCATGAACACTCATTGTTTGAGCTCTTTACTAACCTTTGTCTCAGCAACTACGGACAGCAGAAGGTGTCACAAAGCTCCTCAGATCCAAGGGCACAGCTATCAATGACATCGTAGACGTCTCCCAGAAACTCCTCAACGAGGAACTTGACGTCTATCTCCCAAACAAGGTCTCATTTGTCTTTGAGTTACTGGTGGACAGACTCAATGATGGAAAACAATCAAAATTCAAGGAGAGCATACCATGCTGGCAACTCTTCAACAAGACATGGGTCCTGCTTGATAACGAACCGAAGGCAAGAACACGAGCATTCCAAGGGTTCAAGTTTACTGATGCCTTAATCGGTGCCCTCACAAATGTGTCTGATAGTGAACGCGAGCTTCTGATATCCACAATCACAGAAACGATTAACCTTGTTCGTCTCAGCACATCAGTCACCTCCACACAAGACACATCGTTGAAAATCCTCAGTTTGTACATTGACCACCTGTCCCAATTGACTGGTGACCAGACATCAAGGATTTCGGATATCACAGCATTCTTCCATGCTTCTCTTCCTGTTGAGAAGCACACCTCAAAATTCTCCACTACCCTTATCACCACATCTCTGCCATCCATTCTCCGCATACTTGGTTCAAGCTCAAACACTCAGCCACTGGTAACGCTTCTCAAAACCACCATCCTGGCCAGAGATGCAATCCCACAGATCAAAGAGAACACGGAAGCCCTTCTCAGGGAAGATATTGACACACAGAGTGCAGTCCACTTCTACAAGCTCATTGTTGATGTCCTTTCAAAGAACGACATTGCCATCCTCGAGGATATCTTCACAATGATCACTGAGAAGTTCCCAGACGCTTCAGAGACTCCACTTGAATATTTGTGCCAAACAAAAAGAACACTTTCGTCTGAATTTGTGCAGAAGGTCTTTCGGATTGAGTTCTCCAAGCCAAAGCAGAATTGGCTGCTTATCCACTCCTTGCTCCAGCTTGATATTGAAGTCGCAGTTACACATGGCAAGGAAATCATGGAAGCGCTGGAAGAGCAGAACATCGCAGACTACACAACCATTGGTATTGATATCATTGAAGCGTACACACGAGCAAGAGACCTCATCACCTTTTTCAAGATCTGGATGGGCCTACTTGAGAAGCCAGACTCTCTTTGGTCCAATGACGATTACTTAGAGGTCGTTTCCAAGTGCATTACAACCTTGTCAGCTTCACAGCTGAGTGATATCATCCAGTTTATCCTTGGTGCTGACTCATCGGCTAAGTATGCTGTCTTGAGTACCATTGTTCAAGGTCTCTTTGTGGTGAAGGATCAGAAGGCCAGAACCATTGCAAATGAGTTGCTGAGACCAATCTTTGACGCACAGACGAAGGACTCTGACGATGTCTGGAGTCTGAGATACCAACTTTTGTGTTTGTTCGAGGAGATAATCACGGAGGAGCAGTGTGTTGAGTTGACAAGCAAAAAGGTTAAGAAGGCAAGCCTGAACCAGTTCTACACCCTGTTTAGAATCAGGGAGGTACACGAGTATGACATCTCTACTGTTTCTCATCAGTTCACAAAAGTGTTGAAGTCGTCTGAAGACCCATCAAGCCTGATCGAGACCGTCTTCCAGCGTTGGTTTGTCCTCGTGAATGCATTGTTCTCCACCGAAGACATCGATGAAATCACTTCTTTGGTGCTTGGAGATCAGAAGTTGGCTGTTGCTTTGATTGAAAACCACCTTTTGGCGGAACAGACTCGAGTGATTGAGTCATTGATCAATAACATCACCAAGGAGATCAAGACCAATAAGACTGTTACAGACTTTAACGCCACTCTTTTGAAATCCATCCCAATTGAATGCTACCAGAGACGAATGAAGGTTCCACTTCTTGACAGCCTCACTGAGCAGGCACTCTCATCCACCACTTCGGACGAACTGACGATCGATGTGATGGTCCACATATTGGAGACACCAACCTTCAAGTCCAAGGTCGAGACAGATCTTGAAACAACGAGGAACGTGGTTGAGCTTTCCCCTGAGTCGACATTGTTCCAAACGATATGGAAGAACCATGTTGCAAATCTCAAGGATGCTTCCAACTTGGAGTATGCAAAGGCTACCGTCAAGTCTGTGAAGAAGCTACTGAAGAAGCAGAAGAAGCTGACGTACGTCTTCTACATGGCTAACACAATCCTGTCAACCACCGCTGTTGAATCGTTGGATGTGTCATCTCTTCAGACCGCCTTTGTGGAGGCTTCAAAGTCATTGTTGAACACTTTCCTGGCCGAGAGTACAGAGAAAACTACAGAGATTTCTTGGCTGTTGACGGCTTTATACAAGCTGAACTTTGGTGTCGAAGACTTGCGCACTCTCGAACCATCTCTCAAGGGCTTTGGAAGAGCCATTCAGAACACCGACTACAACGAGACCAAAGCAGCTCTGTTCTTGCTTCTCGCAAAGTTCGCTTCACACATGGAAACGTCTGCCGAGTACTTTGAGTCTCTTTACATTGTCCTCAGAGAGAATGGTGTCCCACGTGAGGCACTCGAGGCAGGTTTGAAAACAGTTGTTGGTGCTGTGGACAAGTCCAGCTTCAACACTTCTGCTGAGCTCGTGATATCCTCTTTGGATGGCACACCAACCTCCGACTTTGTTGTTGAAATCCTTCACATCTATCTTCAGGCACTTCAACGCTCCAACGAGTCTGCACCACAGTTTGTTGTGAAGACAATCTCTTCCCTCATCCTCACCATCAGTACACTCAAGGCGTCATCCCTTTCACTTGCATTGGACTCATTCAAGACTCTCCTCACTGAAAAGTCTTGGGTGTTCACACAGTACTCCATTGAGACACTCCTTGTCTTGCTATCTCGCTGTTCTGACTCACTCCAGACACACATGTACGATGATTCAGTTGAACTCTTCACATCCATCACCCAGTGCATGTCCAACATCATCCTCTTCCATCGTTACCGTCTCTCAAACCGTCATCACGTTGTTCTCTCTGTGTTCACATCTCTCCTTCGTTCCCTCGCAAAGAGACGCGAGACATCGCCACTCCAGACATCTCGTGTTGCGGCAGAGAAGTTCCAACGTCTTGTTGTCAACTTGTGTGAGCCACCACAGTCTACAAAGGTGCGTGACTCTGAGAACTTAAACTCAGCTTCTGGGTTGATCAAGAAGTCATTGAGAAAGCACTTGTATGTTGTTCTCTTGACATACATTCAGCTTTCGCTCAAGGCTGGTTTCGAGCCAGAGGTGAGAGAAGCTATTCTTCCTGGTATCTTCAGTGTCTTTGACGTACTGTCGCAGAACGAGTTGGTGTTGGTGAGTACATCTTTGGACAACTCTGGTAGAGTGTACTACAGAACGGTGTACGATGAGTACAAAAAGGTCGGAAAGTGGCAGACCAACTGATCTCACCACAGTTATATCTACAGATCAAAATTGCATCATGAATATCATATGTTGAGACCTAAGTCACTTGTAGAGCTGATATCAAACGCTAGCAGTGTTGCCATCATCGACGTGTTGGTAGGTTGTTGTGAATGAAGGGATGAATCTGGAGAAACTAGCTTGCAGAATCTCGCTGATTCTTTGAAGTGTAATCCAGACCTCCTGGTCTTTTGAGAAGGATTGTTCGCGATGGAGTGCATCACGGTCAAAGTTTTGGTGGTGAAGGTAGTACTCGTACTTCAAGATATCCTTTCTTGTGATGAGTCCCTTAAGTTCACCATTGTTCTCAACAAGAATACATCTTGGACCAAGCTTGTGGAACGAATCCATGACAATTTCGAGTCGTGTGTTGATGTTGACAGTGAGTGGTGCTGGGTTGACCAAATCAGTGAAATTCAAGATATCTTCTTCTTGGTAGAGACTTTCCGAGTTGAAGACACATCCCAAGATAGGTCTCAGCTCGCCCATGTATGAATCAATTGTTGTCAAAATGTCAGCTCTGGAGATGTAACCCTTGATCAGTGGCTTGAGGGGGCCTTCGATGATTGGGAAACTGTTAAACTGTGTATCCTTCAAGATGATCTGAAGTTTCTCAAGTGGCATACCATCGGTCAATAGAGAAACAACTCCCGTGGTCATGGCATCTGAAACCGGGTGCCCAAAGAAGTCAGATTCTTCATGAGCATCGATGAAGGGAAGGCCATTGAACACAATCATTTGTTCTGCAATACCACCCTTACCCCAAGTATCGCTGATCAACTTCGTAGTGGCCACAGCAATCATTGTGGGGATGATGTACTTGAGTGCACCAGTGAGTTCAAACATGATCACAACGACGGTGACAAACATGTGTGTGATGCCACTCAAGCAGGCAGCAGCGCCAAGGAAGGCGTATACACCTGGTGTGATACAGGATGCAATATCATCAGTAGAGCATTGAGAATTGAGGAAGTTGTTGTTTGGATTACGGGAGAGGATCCACTGGACGATAATGCCCAGTGCTCGGCCGAATGTAGCACCACATGCCATGGATGGGACAAAGATTCCTGCTGGGACTTTGCAACCGTATGTGAAGATAATTAGAACCATTCTGATAGCTGTGGCAAAGACAAGAGACGATAGACTTTTAAGGATGTTGGAGCCGGAGGAGATGTCACAGATGCGATGCTCTTCGTGTTGGTTGTCACACTCTTGGAAGAGCACTTGCATGGCCTCAGTCATATCCATTCTGAGGAAATCGTTGAAGTAACTGATTGCAGCAGAGACCAATGCAAGAAAGACGACCTCTTTGAGGTAGACGTCTGTAAGATACTTTTTTCTGAAACTGACAGCCTTGATGTTCATCTTGGCGATGATGATACCGTAGACACCACCAAAGACACCCAAGATGATGAAGAACGGAATCTCAAAGAAGTGCCAGTCCTTGTCGTAGACGACCTGGAAAAGAACGACTTGCCCTGTTCTGAATGGGTCCATGAACTGAAGAGTAGACGTTGCGACAAGGGAACAGTAGTACGACTCCCACATGGTAGAGAGCTTGAACTGACTGGTGATGTCCTCAACACTGAACAGGACACCACCCATCGGACTTCCAAAGGCAACCGCAACACCAGCAGCACTTGAGGCAATGAGAACGTTTCTGAACCACATTGTCTTCTGCTCAGCAGTGTGGAATCGCGTGGCAAACAACTTGCAGATGATGCTTCCAACACACACGGCAAAGTGGACACTTGGACCCTCCTTACCCACAGCCAACCCCGATGCAATGGCCAAAGGAAGACCAATAGACTTCATCAAGAACACGGAGAAGTCCAAAAATCCCTCGAGTGAGAATCCGGAGACGATGACTTTGATCTCAGAGATACCACTTCCCGCTGCTGCTGGTGCAAAGCGCATCACCAGTTTGCAAGCCGAAGCCGCAAGTGCAACAGCCATGGCTATGAAGATGAAGTAGTTGAACGGACCAAAACCGGTGTACTCAGACCAAGCACTGCAGTCATCTTCATCAACACCAGCACAGCAGAACCCTTTGTTGAGGTAGAATGCCTCTGTACAGTATCCAGTCTTGATGTTGGAGAGGTATTGGGTGACGACTGTGACGATACCGGCGACGAGTCCAATGCAGACTCCCACGACGGTGAGGATGATGTATGTTTGTAGTTGCTCGTATGCTCTTCGTATGGACAGACTGCCGGTTGTTTGTTGTTGTGACTTGCGTCTATGCTGTTGGAGGTTGTCATCGAGCCAGTCGGTGGTTGTGAAGTCATCAAAGCGCTTCAGCTCGGGAATGTTGTCATTCCACCGCGTTCGTGAGCGCAGAGACATGATCTCAACGTCTGTCATGGTTTGTGATGAGTGTGAAGGAATGTAGTGGTGTTTTGTGTATGGGTGTATGAATGCTGGAGTTCTCGGTGTTGATCTCTTTTCTGATACGTAACAGGACGCGAACAGTTGACGGGATGCCACTAGTGATGAGACCAAAGTGATATGCTTCAACCACACTACAACTTCTCAGTACTTTCCTACTGCTACAACTCTCTCGAAATTGATCTTGACTTATCATCGAATTCGTGGTATTCCAATTTGCCAGTGTTCTTCACCGGGTCTGACGTCATGAGGGTTCATCTGTATGGGGTGGGGTCCGGGATCCAGGACAGGAGGCAGTTCATTTGCACTGGTTGACGAGGAACTGGAAGAGGAAGTTTCCAACCTTCTTTGTCTTGTCATCCTTAACAAACTTCTCGAAGCCACCCTGTTGGTGATGTGTTGTTGGATTCAATGGTTTCTGAGAGAGTCATGTTAGTTCTGTTCTGGTAATCAAAGGTTATCCACTTTGGAAACACTTACACAGTTGCCATCGAATTTGACTGTGGAAATCTGAAGGGTGTTGTACCCGTACTGCTCAGGGAAGGGTCCTGGGTTCTGAGGCTGTCTTGGAGGGGCGTAGTCGAAGGCCATATCGATAGTTGGTAGATGATAGTTGATAGTTGATAGTTGGTACTTGGATATAGGTGCTTGTTGTGAGATGGGCCAGCCAAGTAAAGAGTAACCAACAGACAGCAATTGATTCCAAAGATCAAGAACAAGTCAACGAGACAACAAGCAAAGCAACTCAACTTCCCTTGAACTTCACGAGTTCCATTAAAACGTGTGGGAAGAGCAACAGTTGGAGATAGCGCCAATTTCAGTTCCGGCTCTTGCGCCAATGTCCCAATAAAGTAATTCGCGTATCAGCTCTCCGCCAATTGGCGAAGCTCGGTCCGAGACACATCTCCCGAGAGGCACCCCAACTCGCAGGCAGAGCTTTAAAAACAGGCGGAGCTCTTGGAATTCTCTTGTTTATGCTGCTTTCCACAACCAGCAACACCACCAAACACCCAGCCATGAGCCAGTACTACGTGAGTCCGATAAATACACACAGAGACGCTCCAAAGACGAGCTCGTGACAGATCTTTGCAACCACCGATCACCCCTGAGCCCGCCTCTGGAACTTCTCTTGGCCCTCCCGAGGCTCTGCAGATCAAGGCCTCATCACACAAGACGCGCAGACTAACAAGTCAAACAGCAACAGCAGCCACCACAACAGGGATACTACCAGCAGGGTGCTCCTCAGTACCAACAGCAGCAGGGTTACTACCAGCAGCAGCAACAGCCAGTATACATCCAGCAGCAGCCTCCACAGCAGCAGGACTCAGGATGCTGTGGTACCTGTTGCAAGATCCTCTGCTGTGCTTGTCTCTTTGAAATGCTCTGTGGTGACTGTTGTGGAGGTCCAGGTGGTCCACCACCACCAGGATTCTAGAGTAATTAATAGAGACTCTTAAGAAGGTTGACCTCCTCAACACGGGCCAGCTACATTTGTCAAAATCGTCCAGCAAGAGCACTAGACTTTCGGCCTTGTACCACTGCATTAGGTTCTACAAGTTGATTAAAGATCGAACTTATAGCTTTATTACTTTCTTTCCAATCATTTATTACAATCCAGCTTGTAGATTCCTTAAAAAACACCCCACATAGCAGTCAAATTCAACCATGACGTCAATGAGCCAGCAGTGTATCACCTTCCCAATTCACCAACACCTTCGTTTTCTCACCTCAGCATCTCATAAGCATCTTATTATTGTCAAGATTAGACAGTCTCCTCTTCAAAGGCGGTCTCAACTGGCTTCTCCAAGAAGGAAGCGTGGGAAAGAACGGAGACGGAGGAGGCACCGATCAACCACAGAACGGTGGAGATTGGGGAAGCCAAAAGTCCCAAAGGAACGGCAACGACAAGCAATCCAGTGTACAACTGAGAGTTTGTCAATCTGAGTGGACCGACCTCCAAGTCGTTACCCTCCAACTTGTTGATACCAAAGATACCGAAACCGACAAAGAAGATGACGAACAGCAAAAGAAGGTTGGTCAAGAGGGAGTAGACAGAGAGCATCGAGACGATGATGAAGTAGTTTGTGCTGAAGTACTTCAAGTTGTACGAGATTCTGGACTGCAACTCACCAAAGTTCTGTGGCTTGGAGATTCTCTTGATGTCAAAGAACTCCTGTGGAGGACGAACGTTGGAGAGCTTGTTCTGGATGGAGCTCACCTCGGATTTGATTCTGTCCATGCTGAGTCTCTCAGAGAACTGCGAGAACTGCTTCATGTTTGTTAGTATGCGTTTCTTGTGTTGAAATGTGAACTTTCCAGAGAGCCCAGACAGAGTGATCGACGCGGGCGCGTACAAAGACAGCCTGTTGCCTGTTGACACTGGGAACAAAGGGGTGGGAGACATACGCTTGCGGTGGCAAATGTTGAGAGAGACATGTTTGTGTTGTGAATGTGACGTTCTTCTTGTGCTGTGCGGCGTGAATAAAACGGGGGTTGTGAAAGAGGTTCCAGTTTTATAGCAGCGCCGACTGGTTCTTCAGAGCTGAGCCGTGTTTTTAACGTGTCCAAATCCCACAACACAGCCGCCTCTGCCTGAAAAAAAAGAAAAAAAACCACAAGACAAAAATAGCGCGAAAAGATTAAGAATAGCCTAATCAGGAAAGTTACTGTATTCGGGGCACGCTAAACTATAGTCCAAGATCCTTCTTCACCAAGTTGGCAGCGATTGGGTGGTATCTCTCTTTGAACTTCTCGAATGTCTCAACGGCCAACTTGTGGTCAACGGTGTTCAGCAGTCTGTAACTTGGTCTGACGTACTTCATTCTTCCAACAGTGCCCAACCAGTCGGACAAGGCCTGGTAGTACTGCTTCTTACCAGCAAGAAGCTTGAGCTTGAACCATCTGAAGATGATCTCTGTGTTTCTGGTCTCTGTCAAGTCTTTGTAGATAGCGATCAAGGCGTCAGATGCAACGGCATTATCAAGCCAGAAAGTAGGAGTGGTTCTCTTCTCCAACAAGTGGTCAATGAAGAAGATCTTCTGTGGGGAGGAGAACGAGTCATACGTAGACTTGTTCTTTCCAGAACCAAACACACTTGCAAACTCTTCAGCTGTCTTGAGTGTCACGGCCTTGGAAACCCACTCATCAACCAATGTGGTAACCTGGTCAACAAGGGTCGTGTCGAAGTCAGCTCTTGGAGGAAGACCTGGGGTGTAGAGCCACAACTCCCAGTCCACAGAGTTCAAAGCGGCAATCTTGGCTTCGTCAGAAGCGTAGAACTCAAACAAGGCGTCAATGAACTGGTATGTGTCGATTGACTGCTTCGAGAACTTGGTGAAGTAGTGCTTGATGAATGGATCGAACTCATCAACACCGCCCAGCTTGCCCTCCAAGTGATAGATGAAGTTGGAACCCTTCTCATATGGGACAGAAGAGAAAGTATCATCTGGATCAATCTTTCCCTTCTTCAGATCCTGAACCAGTCTAGAGTACTCAAACTTTGGCAACTCATTGATAGCCTCACGCAAATCGTTCCAGCCCATGATGAAGTGGAACTGTCTCGTCTGCTCACCATGCAACTCACCGACAATACGTCTCTCCAAGTACACAGTCCAACCTTCGTTCAACCAAAAGTGTTCCCAGGATGCGTTGGTGACGTTGTTACCAGACCAGGAGTGCGCCAGCTCATGAGCAATGACATCGACCTGGGACTTGTCGTAGGAGATCAGAGTTGGTGTCACAAAAGTGATGTTTGGGTTCTCCATACCACCATATGGGAACGAAGCTGGGTTGATGAGGATATCATACGTACTCCAGATGTATGGAGTAGTGAGCTTCTCAGCAATCTGGATGAACTTCTCCAAGTCCTCCTCGAACTCATTACGTGCATCCCCAAGGCGATCAGGCTCAGCATAGATGGTGGATCTTGGACCGGCTTCAACACTTGCAATGTTTCCAGAGGCAATGGCAAACAGGTAAGATGGAATTGGGATCTTTTGCTCATACTTGAACACATCGGTTGTGTTGGAAAGTGGAAGACCGGAGAACACAACTGGAAGCTTGGACTTGATGGTAGCATCAACAGTTGATTTCACAGCTGGGGTGTCAAAGGATGGAAACAAGGCACGGGCGTGATTTGGCTCCAGTTGAGTAAAGACGTAGTCAGAGGCATCGGTGGTCTCAGGGTTTGTTTTGAGCCACTGGATGGCGGTCGACTTCTCTGTGGTCTCAAAGTCGAAGACAAGTGTGGCGCTGTCACCTTCAGTTGCTGGTGCAGAGATATCAATGGCAGACCCCCATGGTTCAACTCTATCACGGATGGTGTAGTTCACAGATGAACCATTGTACTTGATATCGTTGATCTTGATGTATGACGAGTCGACAACAAGCTTCGAGAAGGACTTGAGGATAGACAAGTCGTACTTGACGGTACCGGCAATCTTCTTCTCGTTGAACAGGATCTCAATGTCAAGCGTGGTGTTCAGCACTTTGAGATCAGTGTAGTTGGAGAGAGTAGAGTGGTCATACTCTGGTGAGACCTTTGGTCTCTTCTGCTCAATGATGGCTGGAAGTGGTGGCATTCTGGTGGAGTACGGGGTTGTGGTGGCGAAGCTTCTGGAAGAACTGAACAGGGCCCAACAGCGTTTAAGGAGCATTCACTAGCGAGGTGAGTTGAGAGATCGACTTAGCAGGAGGTAATTCACAACTCGAAAAAGTTTTCCACTGTCAACTGTACTCAAGTGGACGTTCAATTGAGTCTACATGGTGTATCACCGAGTCCCACCACCGATCACCGGCTACTCGCGGCCTACCAGCAAAAAAGACGATTAATTAGCCCAAAGAGGAAATACCCGAACTCGGCATGTCAGTCGCCCGTTGTCATGGTGATTCCTCGTATTTCTAAAAATGGAAGAGTTACGAGCCCCGGCGCTCACACCGTCAAATTGCAGGGCTTCGGGAGGAACGCGTCGTTTGTGAAGGGGTGAAGTCAGTTGCAATAGGTCGAGGAGAGAGGTAGATCAACCGGAAGGAATAACATTAACCGACTTTCTAGCACCACACACGGCTCAATTAGTAGTTGTCCTCTTTCGGCCATAATTGTGCCAAATTGGGCCATACGCGATAACCATGCACGCTTTTTAACTACCGCTTCGGGAAACGCCTGAAAAAGCCAAATTTTTGATGTCAACACGTACACCACCTCCGCAACAAGGAAAGTCCAGGCCAGCGCTCTGTGAACCACTATCTACGGTCCTGGAGTCGTTCTGTTCGTGGCAGAGAACCTTGTGTCATTCAACTGAGCCTCGTACTCCATCATGAGCGACAACCAGATCAACGAGGGACTCGCCCAGATTCTGGGTCTTGCAAACACACCCGTGGAATGGCCATACTCTGAAAAGACTCTCATAGAACTCATCCAGCTCCAGAGAGAGCGTGAAATCACCAAGCAACAGTACTTCAAGATCGAGCTGGCCAACAAGACCATGGATCTCGTCAACAGGGCCCTCTCTGTCAACATCCCACCTGCACTCATCCCTACCCTGCTATCAGGGGAGACGCCCAACGACGAACTCCTAAGCAGACTCACAGCACCAACTCGCCAATCATCCATCCCACCACAGCAGATGGGCCCACCAACACCTTCACAGTCTGCGGGCTCATCATCACAGCAACTCCCTCCACATCAGCAACCACCACCTCAACAACAGCATCCTCAGCATCCACAGCAACAATACCCAGTCCAGCAAATGGCCCCTCAGGGACGTCCAATCCCGATGCAATCACCAGGGAGACCACTGTATGCAGGCTATCAACCAGGTCCTCCAGTACACACACAACCATATGGAAGCCTTGGCCCACCGGTCTCCTTCCAGCAACCAGGAACACATAGACCGAACTCACCCGCAAAGATTGGTGCTGCTGCAGTGGCTCAGCTGGAGAGATCACGGTATCCAAACTCTCCGATCCACAAACGTACCATGTCCACGCCTGTGTCTGCATTCCAGCAAACAATACCTACTGTCAATGTCCAGTCGCCCGTACAGTCTTCACATGGCCAGAGCGGGATGATGGGCACGATGAGTTCACTGCAATTCATCAATGAGAATCCGGGGAAGAAGAGACGCAGAGACTCCAAGGAGCAAGAGGAGGAAGGTGACGCTACTGAGGATGAAGGTGCAGAGCCAGAGAAGAAACATGATGTTCCGGCAAAGCCAACCAGAATGATAAAGCATGTCAGATCTCGCTCAGAACACTTTGTCTATGACAACAATGTCAAAAAGAGAGAGAGTTCCACGAGAGCAGAAAAATTGAAGACGGAAACGGCTCCAAAAGTGGGTCCATTGGTGAAGAAGTTCGAGGAGGGGTCTGTGACGCCGAGCTCAGGCCCAAAGTTTGCTAACAATATACTGAGCTCTGTGTGACTCAACTCATGGGGGGTCATTACTCTCCCATTCGCTTGCATTTTTTCAGTTCTGGTTCTCTGAGATACAGAGAACTCTTGGAATTTTATGGTTAATTATGAGTTAAAACAATGATACTACGTCGGGTAATAGAAGTTGAACCATGTCGACATCTTTGTAAGCTAGGACTGTCCACCTTGCTCATTGTACATCTGTTCAGCCAACTGCTCAACCTCAGCAATGCTCAATGATGTGTCAACATCGCCTTCATCATCCAACTGCTCAAACACAATCTCATCCTTCTTCAATCCACTCAGCTGCTTCTCAACCTCCTTACCAAGCGACTTGAGGATGAAGTCATTATCTCTCGGGTCCTTCACCAACCAATTCACCAAGTCATCAAACAAAACCTTGTTGTAGCAATAGTACACATCATGGAATCTGAACGGCTCCCTGACTGCCAACAACGCCTTGATGACCGCCTTCTTACCCTGTCCCAGGATATCCACAGCATCCTTCCAGGCACGCAGTGTGAGCTCATAGTTTCGGTTGAGAGGGTACGACAATGCACGTCTAACACCAACGACGAGAAGAGCCTTGAGGATATGTGTAGAACTCACGTCTGGGAGGATGATCTGTGAGTCCAAGGTGGCAATCTGTGGAGTGAGCTTACCAATCGTCCATGCGGACTCGGTGGTGAATTCTCCTTCAGTCTGTCTGAGCTCAAACGAGTAGGCAAAGAGCAAGGAGATGATGGTGTAGTACAGTGGTTTCGGGTTTGTCACGACATATGTTTTGTTTGGAAGGTCAAGCATCAGGTCGTTCTCCTTTTGTGTGAAGGTGAGATCAGTGGCGGTACATAATGGGTTGTTGTACTTCAAGAGGTCATGAACTTGGCAGTACTCATTCTCATCGGCGTATTTGGCGGTCATGTAGTCAGCAGCGTAGTACTCTGGATCGAACTTAAAGTTCTCCTTGAGCAGTCTCTCCTTTATGCGATCATTGGCCGATGTGTGTTCTGGGTCATCCAGCTCGTTGATGTCGTTTCCATTTGTAAGCGAGACCCCAACAATCGAGTCGTACTGGTTGTCAAAGCCGTACTTGGTCTTCAGGGCAGAGTCCTGCTCAAAAGTCTGGTTGATCTCCCAGTTGAACTGTTCACCTTCGTCAGCGGTCTGTTGGAGATCGGACTTGGATGGCACTTCCTCGATGAGTGGCCTTGTGGTTTTCTGCTGGTCCACTTCCTCAATGGCTTTACCGGCTTCTCGTATGAGTGATTCATCATTGGTGTTGATTCCGATCTCCTGGAGGAGCTGTTTGGAGTCCAATGCTTGTGGTGGTTGATCCAGGGTGACCTCTCCACTTCTTGCCATGAGCTTGGCTGGGAGGTCCAGGTCATCGAATACCTCCCCCTGGTTGAGCTTTGGAATCTTGACCTTGATGCACTCCTCCTTAGACTCATAGTGAGCACTGGAACGTTCCTCATCGTCAATCAGCGGCTTGTTGAAGCGGAGACGAAGATAGTAAGGAGACAGGGAGAACACGAGCAGGTTGTCCTCAACAACGATCTGGACGCCGGGAGCATCGAAACGGATGTGGGAAACGGTGATGTCGATGTACACGAACTCATCATCCTGACGACAGGTGAAGCGAGGGGTCAACATTGGTGAGAATAGGGCTTTTGTAGCTGAATATTTGGTGCAAAGAGCGAAGAACCAGCACCAGCCATAAGTTTTTTGTATGGCACATGTGCCCCTACCAGCCGTTTTTTCTTTTCCTTTGGGCTGAGATGAGCTGAGGGAGAAAATTTATAAGCAGACAGCACTTTGAGGGAACAACAATAGAAGAAGCTCGCAGAAGTAAGCGATGACGACGGAGACAGAGATCCACACAGAGACACAGCCACAGCCGCTGAAACGTGTGCCCAAGCGCCGATTTGTGGGGAGAAGAGACAGCGCAACGGCTGCTGATGGCTCGCTGGTCAAGACAACCAGGGCAAGGGCTCACGTTGGTCGTGCTATGACACAGATTCCACCAGAAATTCTCGAGGATAAGGAGCTCAATGAGGCAATCAAGCTGCTGCCTTCAAACTACAACTTTGAAATCCACAAAACCGTTTGGAACATCCGCAAGAACAAGGCCAAAAGAGTCGCCCTACAAATGCCAGAAGGACTCCTGATCTATTCACTCGTCATCTCGGACATCTTGGAGCAGTTCTGCCAGTGTGAGACTGTTGTCATGGGAGATGTGTCATATGGTGCCTGCTGTATTGATGACTTCACAGCACGTTCCCTCGAGTGTGATTTCATTGTCCACTATGCTCATTCCTGCCTCGTGCCTATTGACATCACCCTCATCAAAGTCCTCTACATCTTCGTCACTATTGCCATCGATGAAACACACCTCATGAACACCCTCAAGAGAAATTTCCCATCAGGCTCACGGATTGCAACATTTGGAACTATCCAGTTCAACCCAACCATTCACGGTATCCGTGACAAGCTCGCCAGTGATCCAGAGAAGCCAATATACACCGTCCCACCACAGATCATGCCGTTGTCCAAAGGTGAAGTCTTGGGGTGCACATCACAACGCATGGACAAAGATGAGATCGATGCAATGGTGTATGTTGGTGATGGCCGTTTCCATCTCGAGTCAGCCATGATCCACAACCCAGAGATCCCTGCATACAGATACGACCCTTATGACAGAAAATTCACGCGGGAGTACTACGACCAAGAACAGATGGTACAAGTCCGTGAATCTGCAGTGGAGACTGCTCGTAACGCTAAGAAAATCGGCTTGGTTCTTGGTGCATTGGGAAGACAAGGAAACATGAACACGTTGGCGACGTTGGAGAAGGAGCTGACGCAACGAGGCAAGACCGTGGTGAAGATCATCCTCTCAGAAATCTTCCCACAGAAGCTCGCCATGTTTGATGACATAGATGCATTTGTACAGGTCGCATGTCCCAGACTGTCCATCGATTGGGGTTATGCCTTCAACAAACCACTGCTGACACCATACGAAGCCATGGTGATGATGGAGAAGGATAGAATGTGGGATAAGGATTACTATCCTATGGACTACTATGGAAAGGAAGGATACGGTCGTGGTAAGGTCCCAGACCACTCTTTGGTTAAGTGAATGCATTTTTGTCTATGGTTATTAGATCAACGATCCGCGTCTGTAGGGGTCTTCAACACCAAGAAGGGTCGAGACATCATACACGGTGAACTCCAGAATGACTTCCTCGTCGTCTTCATAAAGCATTCTGACAATCTTGTAGAAGACCTCATACAGCTTCAGGAACTTGGCAGAGCTGCCTGCAATGACATGGTTGGCAATCGAAGGAGATGAGATCTTGAACACTGCTTGCTGGATGTCGACAAGTGCAGTCGGAAGGAAGGCATGGAGTTGGACCTCGGCTTCCTTCAGCATTGGCTTGCCAAAGATCTTGTTCTCAATCAATGACGAGTACATGAAGTAGTCGTCCTCGGACTCGATTTGTTCAATAGGGAAGACGAGTTGGATCAAACGTTGGTGGATTTCCAATCCGGCATCTTTCAGCAGTAGTGTGTACTGCTCTTCAGTTAACTCATTTTGTAGATCGGAAATCACTGTCTCCAATGCCTTTTGCTCAGCAGAAAGCTGGGAAATAGCCATAATCTTCGATTCAATGAGGTCCAGACTGTTCAGCCTGTAAATCAGGGAAGACACCTTGTTGCCCTTGAAATTCTTCTTGGCTTGTGTTGTCACCAGCTCAGTTGGCTTCTTCAACAACAGCTCACACAAGCTCTCAAATGCCGACTTGTCCAGGTCGAGAATACCTTCATCCATGCTCGAGTTCTCCTGGAACAATACCAGTGTGTCATCAAGCCAGTCTCTGAGCCAGTCAGCTGGTAGTAGTGAATCGTCATCCATAGCCCAGTCAGAACCTGCAATCTCCTTTTCAGCAAGTGCCAGCTTCTCCTTCAAGACACCAAAGACTCTCTCAACACACAAAGAGTTCAATAGATCCAATGTCTCCAAAATTGAGCAGTCAGATGCTTCACCCAGCTGCTTGGAGAACATCACCTTGTACAGCTGCAACAGCCCAAACACCTTTTGCAAGACATCCAACCTCTTCTCACTTCTCACAATCTGTTCAACACGGACCTTGAGTGGTCTGCTCAGTGCACCCACAATTCTTGCAATTGTACCACCAACAGAACGGTCCACATCCTTCAAGTGTTCAAGCTTGATCAACTCCTTCTCAAAGTCTGAGCGGACGTACTCCGGGTCATCATTGGACTCACCAATCTCAAACAGATTTCCAATCAACTCGACCTCGTTGACAATCGTCGAATGGGCAAATGCGAGAATATCACCGATGTAGCGGAGTGGATCATGTGCTGAGAGGATGATTGGACGAGAGTTGTCGAATGTGTCTGTGTTGTTCGACTGGAAGAGGAAGTCATCCACAATGGTCTTGGAACGGGATGCGACAAGCTTGTCCATCAGGTCTTCGAAGTACTTGAGGTTGCTTGACAGGTAGAAGATCGAGAGCTTCATGAGTCGGATGTTCTCGGATGGACTGACTCCTGATGCGTTGGCTGTGTAATGTGAGTCGTTGGAGACGGCGCGTTCGAGTTGAACGGAGAGGAAGAAGGAGATGCGTTGGAAGGAGAGATCGAGGAACTTGTTCATCTTCTCCATGATCTTGATACCAAGTATCGGGTTCTGTAGAGTGAGCAGGACCGAGCAGTTTGTGTGGATGGTTTTGCACTTGTGGAGAATTGTGAAGTATTCGATCGAGATGTCCTCGTTGGTGAGGACGTGTTCTTCATACTGTGTAAGCGTGAAGCTCTTTCTGAAACTTTGGAGAACGGACTTCTTCAAGACCAATAGATTTTTTTGCTTGAACAGTGCTTCAATCTCATTCAAAACGGCTGGATCAATCGTATTACCATCATTGAGCTCAGAGTTCAACTTGTTCAGCTTGTCAATCTTCTGACCCAGCCCCTCCAGCTTCTGAACCACGGGTTGGAACTCTCTCAAAACAGCAGTGTGCTCTTTCAAAAGTTCACCTTCCATATCACTTCTGAATCTGCGTCTGTGAATAGATCCCAAGACATCAGATCGTATGAGTCCCTTAACGTCAAGATCACGCTTGTTCTGAAGGATCGTGAGGGCGTCTCTCAAGCTCGACTCGTTGGTGCCGTAATTGTTCAGAACTTGGCCAAGCTTGTTGCTCAGGACTGTGTATGGCTTGGATGATCCTTGTTTTGTGAAGTGTTCACCCAATGAACCTCTTGATGATGGCAAATCTGAGAGGATGTCAGCTTCAAGAGGACGGTTGTCCGAATCTTCGAAGATCTTGAGTGAGAGCTGGGCATATTTCTCAGCTGTTTTGGTTGTACTGCTGATGGCATTGGAGTCATCGTGCTGGTTGACTGGTGTGTCGGCAATAGTTGCGGCTCTGAGGAGTGAAAGACCTTTGAACTTGGAGGTGATACCAGTGTTTATGGGTAGGAGGAGTGGTGCTGCTGGCTCTGGGAGAGACGAGCCGTTGGCGTCATTGGAAGCGTCATTTCCGCCAAACGTGTCGTAGTCAATAAAGTCCATGGCACAAGAAGTCTAGATGAACGTTCCCAAAGGATTGATTGTCCGAGACTGGATATCAAGTTGACTCGTTGTCGTTTTGTTTGGAGTCGGGGCACCTTTTTGACTTGGGCGCGAACTCTTGTACATCAACACCCAAGTCGTCTCTACGTATTCGACAACATTAAGATCGTTTCATTATGTGGATTTGACTGCTTCTGTCGTTGGTTGCTCAGACTGTGCAGCTTCAGCACCAGCTTTTTTCTTTTTGTTCTTCTTTCCACCTCGTTTGTGCTTGATCTTCTTCATGAGCTTTCTGTGAACCTCGTCCTCAATTCTCTTCTGGGCAATCTTCCTCTCTTTAACCTTCTCCTTTGATGCTATTCTTGTCACTCTGGCCTTCTTTCCCGGTCTGACTTTCTTCTTCAGTCGTAGTTGTTCTCTCTCCACCCTGGCGTTGTATACCCTTACATCGATGACCTTGCCCGTGGAGAACGGGGTCGTGTCTTGACTCCGTAGTATCACCTCCTCAGCTGTGACAGCAGCAATAGCAAACTCGGCTTTCGTCTTCTCATCATTAATCGTGAAGTAGTACGACTCTGGACGTTCGATCTTGAATTCAACTGGTGACGGTGATCGAAGAGAAATCCTCACAGTGGTCTTCTCAAGCGTGCGTCCTCTTTTCTCTTCTGGTCCCTTCTCAGGCTCATCAACAGTAGCAGTACTGCCACCAAATGAGAACAACGGGAAGTCAAACTCTTCTTGTTCCTCTTCTTCTGCCATCATCTCATCCTCATCTTGAAGTTCTGTTGTGACATTGTCGACTATCTCGAAGTCAATCTTGGGCAGAAGCACCGGCTCATCATCGCTGACTTCTCCATCTGAATAGAGATCCTTTCTGGATATCCTGGGTGTCTTGTTAGTAAAAGAATCCTGGAAGCCATAGCACAGATGTTATCACGTACTTCTTGATATTGCTGGACATATATAGTATTCTAAGGTGATTTCACGAGCTCTTCTTCATCTTGACCAAGATGAGTTCAAGAGCCAAACTTTTTTTAGGTGTGCCTCCTACCGCCGCGGTTAAACCTTGGGCCCTTGCACAAAGATCACCTTTACAACAACTAACCAATATGTATGCATTGTATTCAGTAAGCGACTGTATTCCTAAAATCCATCAAATAAAACATCATAAGCAATCCCGATACCCAACCAAAAAAGACCAGAAAAACCCCCATCCCATGAGACGTATCCTGTTCCTCACACAAACCTGTATCCAGACCAGCTGGAACCAGAGGTACCATGAGGATCACGTCAACCACACATTCCCGGCACAAAAAACCCCAGGAGATGCACTCCACTTGAAACCAACCTCACATGTATATCCAGACAAAAGAACCTTTCTTGTGTACCATAAGCAAAACCCACCGGCACCAATCTGTCACTCATTCAATCAATCCTCCAATCTGCATCTTTGGGCTCTTCTTCTCCAACCCTGAATGTCTCACCAATGGTGTCTCTCTCACAGAGCTCTCAGACGACGCTGATCCCTGACCAACATTTCCGGAACTGAATGTCATCAAGTGTTGTGCTGCGCTCAAGATCGAGTCAACTCCACCATAGCTCTTTGGAATGGATCCATCCTCACGAGAGCCCGCGCTGGAATCAGCGACGAGTGAACCATCTGGAGTTTCTGGTAATGTGTTGTTCTCTCTCTGAGTTGTGGTGTACATCGATGGTGGCGGGGTCGTAGCAGTGTCATTGTACGTACCAACAGTAGAGAACACTGGGGAAGTGACCTGCGTCTCAGCAGTCTCGGCGAATGGAGATGAGAGGTTCAGTCTCTCCAACTGCTTCGACCAAACCACAGAGTCTCTTGACGCTGAACCAGCAGCACCAGTAGACTGAGTCTGAGGACTGTCAACTGTACTTGCAACTGATGACAAATCATCATCGTCAATGATGGCATCCTCCTCATCCTTACCCAAGATAGTCAAGCGGTTATCATCATGCCACGACCAGACGAACCCACCATAGTTGAACGAGAGCTGACGTTCACGAGTGATACCATCAGCACCCCTAATTCCGATTGAAGACGTTGACAAGTCATGAAGTTGCTTCGATGCCTTAAGAATCTCCTCCATCTCCAGGATAGGCACACTTGACTTGCGAGCCATTCCTGCACCGTCAGAATAGGATCTCTTCTTGGCAACCAACGGCTTAGCGACACGAGGAGGCACCTGATCTCTTGATCCCGTCTGACTGGATTTCCGTCTGACCTTAGCCGCTGGTGGATCATTCAGATCAATCAGCTTCTTGTAGTGGTCGTCTCCTGGCTTCAGACAGCTTTCTGGGAATGACTCACCAAACAACGGAATCAAACAGTATCTGATCGGGAATGCAAAGTTCTTAGCCAACGTCTTACAAGTATCAAATGGCAACCAGGTACCTTGGATCTTCAAGAACCCACCACGTACCCTCCTCACCTGTGACGAGATGCTCGGAATGTTTTCAATCATCTTGACAATGTCCGTCTTTGTGTTTCCCGCAGCCTTCCACAACCCTGTAAAGAACACGTATCCTGTGTGGTAATCCCAGATGATCCAGTGTTCATTGATCTGGAACTCGTAGACGGATAAGAATGTGCGTTCGTCAACATTGGTAGCATACTTCTTCTTGGCGATGAAGGTGTCCTTCTCCTCGTGGTCATCGTACAACAATGGGCGGATGAGCTGCATCTGGGACTCAGGGATAAATCTCAGGGCATCGTCAGGGATCTCGTGGACTGGATACACGATTTTGACCGAGTTGAGAAGCAGCATGTTCTCGTTGAATGCCTTGGAGCCCGGTGACGCGTTGGTCGAGGAGGACCTTCTCTTCTTCTGTGGGCTGTGGTCTGCCGAGGGCGGCGATTCGATAGCCAGGGATCGGGAAGCCATAGAGACAGAGGGTCTGGAATGTTCTTGGATTGTGTATGACGTTGGGGGTCTGGAAATAGGTACCGCCTGTTGTGGAGGCACGGGGTGCTCGTAACGGCGGGTGGCGTTGGTGAGGAGCTGCTCGTAGAGGGCGACAGGGACGTCAGGGGAGAACAGATTGTGTGGCTGGGCGGGAGTGGGCTGGAACTGGCCTGTGGCGTATCTCAAGGGGTCAGAGGGCGAACCGCCGTAGTGGAACGTCTGCTGGTGGCGATTATTGTCCATTTGGGGTGTGTTTCTAGCGTCTAGAGTCTAGAGTGGATGGCCCGTGGGAGGAGGGGGTGCGCGGGTTTATATATAGCGGGCACGCGGGCTCCACACACATACATACAGAGACAGGAAAGGCCAGGTTTAAACTCGATCAAAGGTGGGCAGATAACGCGGGAGTGGCAAGTGGCAAGCTTTCTGGTATTACGCACGCCGATCCACAGTTGGCCTGTTGTCTGTGCAGTGCAGAGGCTCCGACTGATAGGGCACTAGCGCTACGATGGGGTGGCTATCGAGATCGAAACACGCACGGGAGACACTCGAGGAAGAGGGGTTCCCGAGAAGATGTTTTGTGTGCTAAACGTTGCAACAGTTGCCGGGCCAGAGACGGTGAGCTGGTCCAACTGATAACGATGCACCCGGCCCGGGAAGCCGAGAGCCAGAATCGAGATCACGTCAAAATTGTGTCACCTAGCACGAGGTCCGGGGTTCGGCTTGAGGCACCACACATCAACCACCGGGACACTGCAAATCCTCCAGCTCCACACACAGTTTCATGATCTGGGGCTTGGATCTCTAGATTGTGGCACTGCTTGCACATTCCAGGGCGTGGGCCAATCCCAGCACCCCTCCTCGCTAGGTCTTCCGTTTGTAGTTGGTTGTGGCCCTGCACAATTTTATCGTTCAGACGCGGTGACTGACTCTTATCATCTAAATTTCAGACTAGCTGGTGGCCCTACCTATGCTGTGCCATGTGCAAGGGCTAAGGCTAGATCATTGTGCCGTTATCTATCTCTCTTTCTCTTGTTCTCTTCAAACTCTACTATCTACACGTGTATGAGTAATTCTAGATCCCTGTATAATAATTCGGTTGGCTCATGGATACATCTCTCATCATCTCATGGCACTCTATTATGTACACGCGTGTGTGTGCCTCCATCCTTATCCAACACCCTTTGTTATAATCTGAACGTCCCATCCAGTGAATGTCAACGGACTGCGCTGCTGCAATTCCAAAAATACGCCAGCTGCCATTCACCAGAAACCATCTTGACCCCGTGGAGTTGTAGAGCCAACACATACCGGTTTGCCACATTCTCCTTATTAGGCCTCGACAACCTCCAAGTAGCCACTGTCAACGTTGTAGATCAAGCCCCAGAGCTCAATCTTTCCCTTGCTGAGCGCGTTGATGACCACACTCTGCTTTCTCAAGATGTCCAACTGCTTCATCACATTGTACTCTGCAAGTCTCTTAGCCTTGAGTGGCAGGTTTGGGATCTTGCTCAGCTGCTCAATCTTCTCGTCTCTCAAACTGTCAATCTGCTCCAAATACGTCATCAAGTGTGAGTTGTCTGGGCCGAGGTCCTTGTAGGACAAGGAGTTCCAGATACCACCACAGTCTGTGTGTCCGCACACAATGATCTTCTTCACTTTTAGCACGTTGATGCTGAACTCCAATGTGGACTTTGTTGTGAGGTCGTCGACACTGATCATGTTGGCAATGTTTTTGAAGGCAAAGATCTCACCAGGGCTCACGTTGAGCACGTTCTCATTGTATCTCGAGTCAGAGCAGCCAATCCATAGTGTGTGTGGACTCTGGCCCTTTCCGTTTCTCTCAAAGAGATGTGGCTTGTGATCGTTCATCTTCTCGACCCAGAGCTTGTTGTTGTAGAGGTAGTCCCGTAACGTGGAGTCATGGTTGAGTGCGAATGGGTTCTTACTCTCGTCCACATCAAAGTTGTGATGGTGGTGATGGTCGTGGTCGTGGTCGTGCATGTGTGAGTCGTGGTTGATAGGGCTTGTGGAGAACTGTTCTGTGGAGGTTGCAAGCATTTTGTGTGGAATGTGTGTAGGTGAAGTGAGCTGCGGTCTGTTGAAGAGTGTCTTGAGTACTTGTCTTGTGGAGACGGCCGCTTTCATGCTCTTCCAAGGACTTCTTCGTGGGCGGGAGGGTCAAATATCGAGCTGTAGGGGGGGTGCAACCTTTTATACCAAATTCCCTGTGCTGCCTTGAATCTCAGCAGGAACAATGGTCATGATGACCGCATCCCAACAAATTTTTGTTAGCGCTTTAGACTTCCGGCGAAGTCCTTTGAGCTAGTTGACGCAGAGCAAATGATGTCAACACCTCGTCACCGCGAATTGGCGCATTTTTCCAACCTCTACAACGGCCCCAAAGCGTGGTGACAAAGGGGCCCTGAATCTAACCGAGCGCCACACGTTCCCAAGCTCGGATGTCCGCAAACGGCGTCATAAAGGGCGTAATTTCCCACCAGATGCCAACAAAATAGCCACAACACACCTGCCACTGTTCCCTCTCCTTCCGAGCCCTGTCCACCGCCCAACAATCCCACCGACGCCCTCACAAAGCTCCCTCAGCCACCACAGCCACAACGGCCACAACCCACACCTTCGCGAAAAAGGCTGTAAATAGCTCGTTGTTGTCCTGGAAACGACGCGGTGACGTCCTCAATCTCGCGAATGGTCTGAGTCACCCCCACCGATCCCCCACGCGTTTTGTTGAGCTTTGAGTCACATGTCAAGTCACGTTTTTGGTGATGGCCGGGGCTGCTCTGTGTACGCGATCGCCGGAATCAGAGTTAGGAGGCGTTATCCGGGCAAAGAAGTAGCAGTGTGTGGAGTAAAGCATCCGCCGGTGAAGCTAACGACAGCTCATAACTTATCAGCGTCACAGGAGTTCTTCCAATATGCAGCTGATAAACTTCCTGACACTGTTCTTGAGCACGTTGTGGTTCTCTTTGACGACAGCACTCCCAATCGACGATGCCGAACCACCCATCACTGATTATGTCTACTTCGAAGTCGAGCAGGATGGCCAGGCTCTTGGTGTGATCAAGATTGGTCTGTTTGGATCTGTGGTACCACGTACAGCCAAGAACTTCTACGAGCTTGCAACTACAGGTTTCGAAGGAAAGGGATACGAGGGAACCATCTTCCATCGTGTCATCAAGGAGTTTATGATCCAGGGCGGTGACTTTGAGAACCACGATGGTACTGGAGGATACTCCATCTACGGCAAGAAGTTTGACGATGAGAACTTCAATATCAAGCACGACAAACCGGGCAGAGTGTCCATGGCTAATGCCGGTAAGAATACAAATGGCTCCCAGTTCTTCATCACAACAGTGGTCACCAGCTGGCTCGATGGCCACCACGTCGTCTTTGGCCAGGTTGTTGAAGGGTATGACGTTGTGACCAAGATTGAGAACACCAAACGTGGTAAGCACGACAAACCAGATCAGCCAATCACTATCGTCAAGTCGTGGGGTGAGCCAAATGCAGACTTGACATTCACCGACGTCAAGGATTATCAGGAGGAACAGGAGACTGGCCCAGAAATCTCGGACAACAGAATCACATGGATTGGTTTATCTTTGGTTCTGCTTATTGTCATCTACATGGCTGCTAAGTACCGCAAGAGTGGATCCAAGTACACGTCCATGAGAGAGTGAGTTCCCACTGGTTGGGGGCCTAGGTGAGCCCACAGAAAGGCTGGAAACCGATATATTCACCACACAATCAATGTTGTTTTATGTATGAACACCTAAACAACCTAGTCATCTCCATATTTATCTAACTCCAAGAAACGGATGTGTAATCCGTATGATCCAAGCTTTGAAGGAGGCGAGATTATGTAAGCGATGAGCTTACTTACAAAATTTTCCCCCTGGGGCAAAACAAAGTGAAAGCGTACAGAGCTCTTCCCACCAGCACATCATCTCCAACCAAACACCCACATCACCACACCAGTAACTATCCACCATGGCTACTGTTATCCCACCACAGACCAAGAGACAAAAACGTGAGGCACAGAAGCCGCGTGAGGTCGAGCTCATTCCATCTGATCTCCCAAATGTCCTTATCAAGTTCCAGGCCTCAGACACCGGTGCTTCCATCGGAGGCTCCTTGCACGTTCCAGGTGCCATCACTGAGAAGCAGCTCGAGGAGCTGTTGAACCAGTTGCTCCAGGAGCAGGATGATCCAGTGCCGTACACGTTCTCCCTCTTGGGTGATGACGGAAAGCTCATTGACATCAGAGAAAACATGTACACTTCGGTGCTGAAACCGGGGATCAAGACGACAGAAGACTTCATGACACTTGTGTACACACCGCGTGCCATTTTCAAAGTCAAGCCAGTCACACGTTCCTCCGCATCTATCGCTGGACATGGATCAACTATTCTTTGCACACAATTCGCACCACACACTTCGTCAAAGATGGTCACTGGTGCTGGAGACCACACCGCCAGAATCTGGGACTGTCAGACACAGACACCACTCGCTGTGCTCAAGGGTCATACGAATTGGGTGCTTTGTGTTTCCTGGTGTCCAAACGGTGAGATGATTGCCACTGGATCCATGGACAACACCATCAGACTCTGGGACGAGAAGGGAAAGCCAATCGGAGATGCCCTCCGTGGTCACAACAAGTGGATCTCATCTTTGGCATGGGAGCCAATCCACTTGGTCAAGCCTGGTGAATCGCCACGTCTTGTTTCCGGTTCCAAGGATGGTACATTGAAGATCTGGGACACCGCAAGAAGAGTGCCGTTGATGACGTTGAGTGGACACACTGGTGCTGTGTCATGTGTCAAGTGGAGTGGTCAGGGTGTCATCTACTCTGCCTCCCACGACAAGACTATCAAGGTCTGGGATGCTAAGGAGGGAAGACTCATCAACAACTTGAAGTCACATGCCCACTGGGTCAACCATCTTTCTTTGTCCACGGACTACGCATTGAGAATGGGTGCATTTGACCACACAGGCGAGAAGCCATCTTCCCCAGAGGATGCACAGAAGAAGGCACTGAAGAACTACGAGAAGGTGGCCAAGGTGAATGGTGTCATCGAAGAGCGTATCGTCACTGCCAGTGATGACTTCACGATGTACATGTGGGAGCCGCTCAAATCGACCAAGCCAGTGTGTCGTATGACTGGACACCAGAAGCTCGTCAACCACGTGCAGTTTGCGCCTGATGGTCGCCATGTCGTTTCCGCATCGTTCGACAACTCGATCAAGCTGTGGGATGGCCGTACGGGAACCTTCATCTCCACCTTCCGTGGCCATGTTGCCGCCGTGTACCAGACCGCCTGGTCCTCTGATTGTCGTCTGCTCGTGAGTTGTTCGAAGGATACGACGTTGAAGGTCTGGGACGTCAGAACGCGTAAGCTCAACGTCGATCTCCCGGGTCACCAGGATGAGGTGTACGCTGTGGATTGGAGTGTTGACGGTAAGAGAGTTGCCAGTGGCGGTAAGGACAAGCATGTGAAGTTGTGGACTCATTAAGTAATAGAAGACGAGTTTGGCATTTGCATCTGGTCTATGTGTATCTCTTCAGTAGTAGGAAGGGCGGCGCTTGTTCTACGGGGATATGTGAGAGAGTCATTGATTGGTATTGCTCCGTGAAGATCACACGTATGATATCTCGAAGTGACGTACCAACACAACGAACTCTGAGGGTAGTACTGACGATGAGCTGCTCTTCAGCTTGGATGGAAAAGCTGCTTGGCGGCAATACAAACAAACCTGTATAGACTTTTACCCGAGAGACAATACCAACATTTGGAATACGGGACAGTCAAATTGAACATGACACTGGACAGCCGGTATTGCTGAGCTGTATAAACACTTTCGTGGTTTTGGCTCGTGTAATAGCTTGTAATCTGTTTGTAGCGCCCGCTTGTTTATGCTCGGAACACATCGGCCCCTCGGAATTGAGTTTTTTTTTTCTGGGACGACCTGTATCTGATTGCAAAATCAATTTTCGTCGACGTCCACCAGGCCACGGGTTTCGCAGAACGGCTCGCTGGCTCCACTTTCGCCGGTGGCGGGTTGAGCCAAGGCTCCGGGGTGTGGTCCCTACCGAGATTTGAATGTGAATTTAAAGAGTGTGACCTGAGCTGGCCCAAAGACAGAGCACTACTGATTGAAGAAAGCATCAACTTGGGCTAGATTCCGTATACAAACTTACACGACTAACATGTTGAGATCCACAGTATCAAAGCAGACCAGACAGGTGTCCACTCTCGTCTCGCGTTTCCCACAGCTCAGCGAGGTCTCTGCCAAAGACATCTTCACAGCGGAGTCTCCATTTGGTCATGGCTCTTACTTCCTCGCCCGTTCATCATACGGTAATCTTCCAGTCTACACGGAGTACAAGCAGAGCATCCCATACACTGAGATCAGAAAGGTCCAGGGTGATATTGTCCAGCTGAGAAACGACCTTCAGGAGCTCATGGATGATGTGCCGAAGAAGAACTTCAAGGTCGTGATGGAGAGCAAAAAGCTTCTGATCAAGGGATGGCACAAGGAGAGAGTCTTGGAGGCTTTCAAGGGCACTTTCTAATGAGATGCAGGAGAGGAGTTGGATTGTCATGATGTTCACGCTTGTATATAAGGCACACCAGTTTATTCAACGTTATTGGGTGTTACATTTGGCCAAGGTGGCTGGTAGTTCTTCGTAGTTATAGTGCTCAGAACATACATATTATGCATTCTTAGTCTTACTTCGACTTTATTTACATTCACTCAGATGAGTCACTGTTAGCAAACGCTTCAGCAACTACCGTCTAAGTATGCGGGACCAGTCTAGATCTCTTCAGGGATCTCATCCTCCTCTGACTCGACAGGTGCCTCAACCACAGACTTTTGAACTGGTTCCACTGGTGCTTCAACAACATACTTTGGAACTGGAACAACAGTTGGCTTTTCCTTGACATCCTCAACTGGTGCCTCGACAACAGACTTCTGAACTGGTTCAACGGTTGGTTTCTCCTTAACTGGTGCAACTGGTGCCTCAACAACAATCTTCTGCACTGGTTCAACAACTGGCTTGGCAGATGGCTTCTCCACAGGTTTCTCCTGATCCGTGGCCTTTTCGGACTTCACGACCGGATTCTTCTTTGGCTCGTCGAGTGGGGCAGGAACTCTCTCGTAAATGAAGAGACTGTCCTTCAAGTGAGCAAACCTCTTAACGGCCTGCACGAATGGCACTGCAGTTCTTCTGTGGTACATATGCAACACCAAGTTGATTGGATCAAGTGTACGGAATGCAGACATGTCCAGACCTGCGTATCCCTTGATAGTGTCGACCTTCGCCCATCTCCAATCCGGCAAGAATGGGATAACATCACCCTTGTAGTTGTCAGAAATGTCAACCTCCGAGATCAAGAAGTCAAATGTCTCCCATTTGTCCTTGAGAGCATCCAGGTCTTCGGTACGGTCATATGTGATGTTGAAAGTGGACTGTTCGGTGACCTCGCCGAAGTGGGTGTGGCCAGTCATACATGCTAGTGTGTCAATGTGGATGTTCAGTGGGGTAGCAGGATCAAGCTTTCCGTTAATGTGTCTCGTCATGAGAATCTCGTTGAACCTGACCATGGCAGAGGCTCCTGGGTAGTTCGTGCCCGAAATGATTGAGAAGGAAACTGAGATCAAGAAGGACAAACTGACAGAACCAAAGATAGCCAGGACAACAAGGGAGTAGAGGAAGGACTTTCTGGCTTTGGATGTGATGTATGTAGCACCCGTGGTACCCAGCAGAGTGATCAACGGGCCAACATAGATGACGAATCTCCACTCCTTGTGTGGTTGGAACGAGATCAGGAGAACGTAGATGAAGGATGTGAGCGCGGTCAGCCTGAGCAATCCCTTTGTTGGATCAACGAAGAATCCCAAAACAGCCAGGACTGGAACATGTGGTGGGAAAAACATGGTGGCAAAGTACTTGGTGAAGTACTTCGAGAAAGGTTCAGTACCCCACTCCGATGACTTGCCGTCAATGACGTTGAAGATGAATGACTCGACCTCTGGGACAGTGAAGCGTTGCCAGAAGTAAGAGTCAACAGTGCCACTGAGAACCAAACCAATGAGACCACCAGTGAGAGTAGGTCTAATCAGCTGTGGAATGGTCAACTTGTTGAACAAGACAAAGGAGAGACCAAGAGCCAACATGAGCGCAACAACTTCAACACGGAACACAATGGCTGTGAATGCCAAAACAGAAATGGAACGAGCGTATCTGCCCTTGAACATCTGTGCAAATGCAAAATTGGTCAATGGAAGGGCGAAAAAGTTTGGCAATGTGCGTGAAGCGTAGAATGGGATGTGGAACTGAGTCAAGACAAAGAGCGTGAACCACAACTTGAAAGACCATGGGTTCAACTCATGGCCTGGTGCGGCAACTTTCTCCTTCTTAGCCACAGTGTTCTTCTTGCCCTTGTGTGCTGACTTTGGCTTCTCAGACTGAACAGCGCCGGTGGTTTTAGTCTCGAGAGACTTCTTGATGGCACTGAATGCAGCGTCCTTCAGGTACAGGATGGCAACGGCGTTCACCAAACCAAGCATGGCCCTGGCAATGATTTGACCATCACCCTTAGTGAATGCCAATGGCAAGGCTGCAACCCATGGCTTTGTGAGTCCAGCAATGAAAATGGAACCAATAAAAGTACGCGGCACAACGCCTGGGAACTCGAGGTGGTCGTAGGCCGAGAGATTGCGGCCGTGGTACAACAAGTCATGGATGGCTTGGATGTTGAAAGACTCTTCCACCTTGGTGCCCAGGGCCACCATGACGTAACACCATATCACAGGCACAAGCAATGCGTCCAAAAGAATCGACATGATGGGTCAATTGCACTAGAGACTGGAAGATACCCTCAGACAATGTAGAGAGGCTCGTCAACCAACCTCGCTTGACAGGGATCATTGCGTGGCTGGTGATATTGACACGTCAAATCTTGACAGTCGTCTGTCATTTATTGACGGGTCAATTGCTCCACGCGTTTTGGCCAGCGCGACCGCCTGAAAAGTCAACACGGCCAGATCGATCAGTACAGGAAGCCACTGGAGGGGCACCTTAAAATCACATTTCTTGCTCTCCACAGCGGGTGGCAACTTCTGTTCTTCCTACACAGTGCTCATTGAGACAGCACTCGCTAAATTGTACAATTTGGTGCAGACTGAGCCCATTTTGACGACACATACCTCCATCCATCCTTGAAGGTACACCACCATGGAGCTCATCTCGGGCTTGATGGCCCAACAAAAGACGCAGTCGGCCGAGGATATCATTCCAACGCTCTGCGAACGTCTTGCTCATGGACGACTTGCATCTGACAAACGTGCTGCCATCCTGACCCTCAAGGGCTTCGCTCGCCAGTACCGTGAACTCGTTATCGCCAATGGTCTACGCGCACTCATCTCTACACTACGTGAGTTCACCGTGGACACTGAGATCATCAAGGCGTGCCTGGAGACAATCCTTGTTCTGTTCATACGAGGTGAAGGTGAGGAAGACCAGACCAGAGCTTGGATCTCACAACAGTCCAGAACCCAGAATGGAAAGTACCCCTCTCCATTGTTGATGAAGCAGGAGAGCGAGAGCTCAACATTTGATCAGTTTTCGATGTGGATCGCCGATGAGATCACTCAAGGTGAGGACAACATTTCTGTCATTGTCTCTCTACTTGACAACAGTGACTTCTACGTGAGGCTATACACTCTCCAACTCCTTGAGGCATTGGTGTCAATGCGTCCAAACAAGACAAAGGACTTACTCTTGAACTCACCACTGGGTGTTCCATCTCTTGTACAAGTTCTTGAAGATGTCCATGATCCTATCAGAAACGAAGCTGTTCTTTTACTGATGGCTGTTGCCAATGACAACTTCAACATCCAGAAGATCGTTGCATTTGAAAACACATTCGACAAGCTGTTTGAAATAATCCATGAAGAAGGTGACATCAGAGGAAGCATTGTCGTTCAAGACTGTCTCACACTTGTGTCGAACTTGCTCAAGTACAACATTTCGAATCAGAAGCTTTTCCTCGAAACCAACTGTCTACCAAAGCTTGCTTTTTTGATTGCAGAACCACTTGAAGACGATGAGATTCTTTGGAATGATCAGCGCCTCCAAAACATCATCATTGCACTTGAGATCATCAACTTGTTTGTCATTGATGGCAATGAGTCAACCAAATCCAATCAAACTGCATTGTATGACGCCGGTATCTTTCTCACAGTACTGAGACTTGCATTCTCCCCATCCACACCAAACAGCTTGAAACCTGCTGCCCTGCGTACTGTTGCAGGCCTGATTTCCAAGAACCCAGATATCCAGCAGAATTTCAGTGCCATTGACGTTCCATACATTGATCCAAGTCTTCCAAAACAGCTTCAGCGTTTCAGTGATCCTGTCTCGGTTCCAATTGCATTGCTGAATTGGTGTCTGTTTGTGAACTCAGTCCACGTCTTCGACATCCGTGTCGCCGCCGCTGCCTTGCTCAGTGCCTACTTTGATGGTAATGACGAGATAAAAATGGCTTTCCTCCAGGACCAAATTGCTGACTTTTACCACGAAGTGACGAACGATTCTGCCACTCTCACTGAAGAGCCAGAGATTGATGACTCTGCTTCAAATCCGGAGACACCTATCAAAGAGAACGGTAGCGACGCAACCACACCATCTACAAATGGTACCACGTCCACCTTGGAGGTCAAAGAATCCCCGATCGCCAATCTCTTCGAGGCTCTGCTTGAGTATGACCCAGAACTCAAGCTTAACCCATACAAGATCTGGTTCTCTTCTGTCATTCTCATCTCCCTCATCTACGACGATGTCGAGTTGAAACGCCTTGTCAGAGGTGTTCACACTGGCGACGAAGAGGCTGGGGAGGATGTCATTTCCGCAATCCAGGCTATGTCGGGTCTGCTGGTTGCTTCCCTTACAAATCAAGACCAACGTGTTTCCATTGGATACTTGATGCTCCTCATTGTGCTACTGTTTGAGGACTTTGAGTCTGTCGATGACTTCCTGGGAGACATCTCGAATGTGAAGTCACTCTTGCAGATCTTGGGATTGTCTTCATCTGATAGTGGTATTGTTCAAGGACTGGTCACAACTCTCATTGGTGTTGCTTTTGAATTCTCAAGCAAGGACTCTCCACTCTCAAGACTTGACTTCCATGCATTGATCATCAAGACCGTTGGTAAGGACAGTTATGGTTTCAAGATCCTTCAGTTCAAGGAGAACACATATTTTGCCAACTTTGATGAAGAGGACATTCTCAACCCGTCCCGAGACGACACTGGACTTCCTGAAGCATTTTTTGATCCTCACGTTGTATCGTTGATCAGGGAGAACTACTACCGCATCAAGAACACATTGAACCAAGACCCAACTCTCGAGTCTAATGGGCGTATCTCGTATGAGAGATTTGAGGAGTTGCAGACAGACTACCACGAATTGAAGTCGACATTTACCGAGCTACAGGAGAAATCAACAGCAACACAGACTGAAATCTCCCAGAACTTTGAGAAGGTCAGTCAGGAGCTGTCTCAAGTGACTGAGTCCTATGGGACAGTTAAGAAGGAGCTTGAGGAGCAGCAGGCTAAGCATATTGCATTGGAGAATCAGTTCAAGGAAACTTCGACCGCTTTGGAGAGCCTTCAGCAGCTGCACAATGATCTTTCCCAGTCTTCGGCTCAGAAATCCAAGGATATTGAGTCCACTACACAGCAACTTTTCACCAAGGACACATTGATTGCTAACTTGAAGAATGAACTTGGCCAGGTTCAAGAGCAGAAGAAAAAGGCAGAAGCAGATGTCAGTAAGATGAGTCGTGACCTCTTCCAGTTGGAGAAGAAGAAGGAGGAACTCGAGAAGACCGTCAAGAAGCTTGAGAAGGAGGTGCAGAACAACATGAAGCAGCAGGAGAAACTGCAGAGCTCCTTGAAACAGAAGACTGATGAAGCTTCAGACTTGAAAACAAAGTTGGGAGAGACCACGAAGTCTCTCAAGTCTGCTGAGGGAACGAAGACTGCATTGGAGAGCACACTTGATGACCACAAGTCTAAGCTCTCACAGAACCAGGCCTTGATTGAGCAGATGACTGAGAAGCTGAGATCGATAGCTCTAACCTGTAATGAGCTCACAAGTGACAAGGCTGCTTTGGAACAGGAACTGGCCGCTCTCAGGGTCTCCTCAGAGAAGGATATTGAGTCTTACAAGTCAACCGTGGCTCAACTTGAGGCTTCAAACAATGATCTTCAATCATTGTCGGACAAGTTGACCAGCGAGAATGCTAAGCTGGAGGTCTCTCTCAGAGCAGCAACTGAGGAGAATGCCGCTTTCAACACGAAGCTCGAGTCGCAAAGTCAGGGCTTCCAGAAATCCATTGATGCACTCAAGGTTGAATTGGATTCAAGCAAGCAGTTGTGTGGAAAGCACGAGGCTCAGATCAGATATCTCAATGCTCAGGTTAAGGCTACGAAAGATGAGCTGAACGGCTTGAAGGAGTCACATTCCATTTCTGTCAAGGACACCGCAGATGCACACCACAAGGCGTTGTCTTCTGTCCAGAGAGAGCTGTCTTCCCACAAGGACTCTCACAAGGCAAAGGTTGATGATTTACAATCCAAGTTGAGAGAACTGAGAACCGCAGCAGACTCGACAAGCAAGGACATTGACTCTCACAAGAAGGATGTTGCACAGTTGAAGCTCGACCTTGAGGAGAAGACTTCCAAGCTTGCTACTTTGACTCAAGAACTCGATGAGAAGCATGCAGATGTGGAGGAGTTGAGAAGAAGCAAAGATTCATTGGAGACTAAACTTCGTGACTCTGCAAAGGAGAACAAGAGAAAAACTGGTGAATTGCAGTACAAACTTGATCAAGTCTCGAAGGCGAAAGACGATCTTGTCACTGAGCTTGACGAACTGGCGCTTGAGTATGAGGGAAAGGAGTCCGTTTCAAAGAAAGAACTCAAGACTCTTGCTGAGAAGGTGAAGTCTGTCGAAGAGGAGAAGAAATCATTGACATCCACCTTAGAGATGATCTCCCAAAGAATCGAGGCCAAGGACATGGAATCCGAATCGCTTGCCAAGAGCTTGAAGGCAAAGACACTGGAGCTGGAGGGGTTGGAAAAGGCGAAGAATGAGTTGGAGTCAGACAAGGCGGCTGTTGACAATCTCCTTGCAGCTTCAAAAGCAGAGACTGAGACATTGCATACCAAAGTTGGGTCTCTCAAAGATGAGGTTGAGTCGTTGTCTGAACAATTATCTAAGAGTGTCAACAGTCTGAAGTCCCAGGAGCAACGGTTTGAAGAACAGAAGGTCAAGAGCGGAGAAAAGATTGCAACTCTCGAGAAAGAAGTCAAGTCCCTGAATGAGGCCATTGAGAAGAAGAATGGTGAGTTTGAAAAGGAACGTGCATTGCTCAGTGAAAACTCAAGCTCGACAACGAAGGAGTATTCAGAGAAGGTCACCAGACTGGAAGAGGAACTACAGAAATTGCAGAGTACCAGTGGGGCAAAATCTGAGGAGTATGAGAAGGAGATGCAGTCTCTTGAAGAAGTGAGTTCGGAACTGCGCTCCACAAATGAGTGTCTTACCTCTGAGCTGGAGTCCAAGGAATCCAAGCTCAGTGAGCTGAAGACTGCCTTGAAGGATCTGGAGGCGGAGCTCAAAGACCGTGAAAAAAAGCTCTCTGATCTTGAAAAGGAGAGTACAAAGGTTTTGTCTTTGGAGAAGGACTTGACTTTGAGTACCACTAGACTTGAAGAGGTTGAGTCGCAGTTGATCGAGAAGACCAAGGAGGCGAAGGATGCAACAAAACAGCAAGAAACATATGTTGGTGTCATTGAGAAGCTGGAGAGAGATATTCATCTTCTTCAGCAAGAGCTTGAAACTGAGACATCAACGTCCGGCAGTGCGAAGTCAGCATTGGAGGTCAGTGTAAGAAAGCTCGAAGGCCAGTTAGCCGCATTGAAGAAGGAGAAAGAAGCTTTGACTACAGAGTTGGCAAACTCTGGCACCAAGAGCAGTGACGATTTGAAGAAGAGAGATGATGAGTTGGAAGAACTCCAGAAGACTGTCAGCGCTTTGAAGTCTGAGGTGAAGACCCTCACTGCCTCATTGGATGCCTCCAGGGATTCTGTGAAGACAGGACAAGAGGAATTGAAGGCTCTTCAAGACTCTTCAGCATTGACTATCGAGGGTTTGGAGGCACAGCTGACATCATCTGAGGTGAAGGAATCGGAGGTCAAGAAGGTTTCCTTGGAGGCTGAAACACTCAAGGCAAAGAATGACGATCTCACCCGTGATCTGGAGCAGGCATCCAAGCTGGCTACAGAATCCGAGGATGTCAAGGCTGAGAATGAGAAGTTGAAAGCTGAGCTTGAGAAGCTTAAGAAGTCCATGGTTGAAAAGTCAGAGCTTGATGATCTCATGTTGGTGCTCGATGACTTGGACGAGAAGAAGAAGAAGTACAAAGCCCAGGTCAAGTTACTTGGCGGGGATGTTTCAAGTGATGAGGAAGATGATGATGACGACGATGATGATGACGATGCTAGCGATGGAGAGTAATCTCCATTGAACTCTATGTATAAGGTTGAATGGCATTATGTGTACTGGCATATCATGAGTGGGCGATCGGTCTACAGCTGCTTCCTATAACATTGAATTTCGTAGATATATACCAAACAATCAGCGCCAAACAGTACAAAAATCATTAAAATCAGGTAGTTCAAGAACGTGGATCCTTGACTCTGTGAATCTTCACGAATCTTGGATCCAGCTCAGCAATCTGGCCAATGTCCTGAGGAGTGATAAAGATGGTCTGAGCCTTTGCCTCAGTGGACAGCTTGGAAAGCATCAATCTCATACCAATCTTTCTGTTGACCTGGTCCATGAAGACATCAAACTCATCAAGACCTTTGATACGAGACTTCATAGGCTTCCAAGTAGCCAGCAACAAGGAAATCTGAGAGAAAGACTTCTCACCACCGGAGAGAGAATCCACGTGTCTTGGCTTCTTGTCGTTCTTGGTACTCACCAACATTCTCAGCTTCTTCATTCTCATGTCGAACTCCAAGTTACCACTGAAGTTTCTGAACTGCAACGAGTCCTTGAAGTCAACGTCAGCTTCGAAGCAAGTAGCATCTCTGGATCTTCTGAACGCCTTCAATCTGCTGTCCAAAGAAGCTGACAACAGAGTCTTGGTTTCCTTGGCCTGTGAGAACTGACTGAATGCATAAGAGTACTTCTTATGAGCAATCATATCATCGTTGACAATGTCTTCTGGAGACTTTCCAAGAACCTCGTTTGCCTCCTGGACCTGCTTGGTAACACGACCAATCTCAGCTTTCAAGTGTTCTGTGTCCTTCATGATGACAGCGGCAGCTTCCTCCTCTGTACAGATCTTCTCACCTTCTTCCCTCATCTCAACAACCTTGGCCTCCCAGGACGGCAAGTTTCTCAGATTGTTCTGGACGTCCTGAATTCTCTTCTTCTTACTCTGCTCGTGGAGTTCCTTCTTTGTCAGATTGAGCTGGATATCACTCTCGAGGTTCATGAGCTCTGCACGACATTTGTCCACCATGTTGTGGATACCCATCGCTCTCTCCTTGGTCTCTGCCAACTCGTAGTTCTGCTGCTCCAAAAGGTCATTGATCTGATCGAGTTCATGTCTCAAAGCAGGAATGGAGTCCTGGTATGCGGCTCTTTGACGCTCAGTCTTCTCTTTATCCTCTCTCAAAGCCTCAAGCTTACCAGTATCCGCATCATTCGCCAACTTCTTGTCCAGCTTGTAAACCTCACTTCCGAGACGACGAGCTTCTGCACTGACCTCTTTGATCTTGGTATGGATCTCTCCCTTCTGGGCTTGGAGTCTCTGAGTGATTGCTCTCTTCTGCATCTCGAGCTGCTCCTTCTCTGCCTGGAGGCGTCTCACTTGCTCTTCCCAGCCACTGGTGTCAGTGACACCACTCATTGGACGAAGCTTGGTCAAACTGGATGTGTCATAGTAGACAGGATTGGAGAGGAAACCGTTGTTTCTGTTCATGCGAAGTTCATAACCAGAAGAGCCGGAACCAAGGGCAAGAACGGCATTGATGTTGCGTGCGTGACTCTCAAGCAGGTGCTGACCTCCCTTTCTGTCTGGAGTAAGCACGAGCTGTTCAATGTGGGCAGTATCGATGAGCGTGTACATGGCATCCTCGTTGTCAAAGTCAAGGGCATCAAGAGCAGCAGGGAAGTCCGTTCTTGCGACACCATCCCTGAAGTCAAATCTCTCTGCTCTTCTTGTCAAGATACGACCCTTGTCGAATTTATGGCGTCTCATGATGTCTTGCAAGATCTTGTGATCACCATGGTTCTGGACGACAAAGGTGCTGAGGTGTGCACCCAAGTGAGCATCCAAGATGCTCTGGTACTCCTCGAAGCCCGGCTTGAGGAAGACATGTCTTCCAACAGGCCCAATGACCGGCTCTCTGAAGCGAGCATTCTGTATGTCAGCAGCAACCTTCTTGAGTTGCGCTGAGTAACCAAGGAGAGGGTCAGGTGCTCTCTGTGACTTTTCCTGTCTGATCTGTTGGGTCAAGGACATGATACTTTGTCTCTTGTCATCAATGGCTGCTCCAATGGTATCCACCTCTTCCTTGCTTCCTTCATCAATATCGGCAAGCTGGGACTTCAACTCGTTGACCTCATCTTGATAAACCTTCTGCTGGGAGGCAAAGTCATCACGCTGCTGCTGCAGCACCTCCTTCGAACCACCACTCTTGCGGCGGATCTCAGCTTCCTCCTTGGCGATATCCTGTTCAACGGAAGCAATCAACCGGGTGTTGTCATCAATCTCATTGGCAACGTCACGCAACTTGATGGTATGCTTCTCAGCCTTTCTGGCAAGTTCCTTGACAGTTCTCTTCGTCTCAGCGTGCTTGGCTCTGGCCTCGTCCAACTCGGCAGTCTGTGCCTGGTACTTCTGCTGCTGATGCTTTCTCTTTTCCTCGAGATGATGGAGGTTGTGTTCCTCTTCCATGATTCTGTTGTCAATGGAGGCAATGACTTTCTCATGCTCCTTCTGGTTGATCTTGATCTCTTCAAGGACTTGAACGGCATTTGCATGCTCCATCCAGAAGTACTTTCCGTGCAAGATACGCAGCTTGTGACGAATGTTGTGTGAGTCCTTGAGCTTGTCATGGAGCTTTCTGGTCTCTCTGGATTCCTCCTTCAACTCAAGGACGTCATCCTTCATCTTGAACAGTCTCATGTCGATCTGAGAAATCTTCTCCTTGGTCTGCTTGAAGTTCTCAACCATCTCCTCCATCATGGTACCCTTCATGAAGAACTTGAACTTCTGCTCGTCACTCGAGGCAGTCAAGAAGGAACGGGCCATGTCCTGGGACAAGAAACTCATAGGGTTACTGACGGCGATGTTGAAGTGGTCCAGGATACTGTCGAGGTCTGACTTCTTAGCAGAGACTCTCTTGCCGTTCTCGGACTTCAGGGCATATGGGAACTGGGTGCTGTTCTTCTTGAGTGTTCTCTGGATAGTGATCTCATTACCGTATAAGTCTGGTCTGTAAGCCTCATCACCGTCATTGGCAAGGACAACAGTGATCTGGGAGACTGCAGTACCTTCTTTGATCAAGTCCGAGAGGGATGAACCTCTGTTAGTCTCCGTAGCCTTTGCACCAAGACACACTGAGATGGCAGTCAGAATAGAACTCTTACCAGAACCGTTGTGTCCGATGATGAAGTTCAAACGTGGGCCGAACTCAAGCTCGAAGTTGGCGTGACACATGAAGTTCTTCAACGAGACGCGCTTGATAACACCAGCAACCTTCATGTTTGCAGCAGCGTCCGGGTCCAGCGGGGCAGAAGCAGCCTGTGTCATCATCGCAGTGAGCATCTTGGCTCTCTTGTGGGAAGTTGGGGTCTTCTGGGTGAGGAAGTCATCGATGTCGATTCCCTGTGTGGTGGTTAGTATCAGACAGACGCGTCATGGTGTAGTGGGGGAAGGGCAGAAGCAGCGTACGTTATCCGAGAGCTCCTCGTCCAGCAGCGATTCGTCGAACAGGTCCTCGGCCGACTGCTCAGCGGGCCTCTTGCGACCGTATTCCGAGTCTGAGTCGCTCATTGTCCGTGGCCTTTGTGTCAACCTCGACGCGTTAGGTGAGGGAGTTGTGACGCGTTGATTTGTTGCGCCAAATTTGAGGGCGCGCGCTGGTTATGAGCACCGGGCATCTCCGGGCTCTGAATCTCGAACACCGGGACCTCTCGAACACCACCACATCACCAAAATCGGGCTCTTTAATGGTGGTTCATCGGGTTCAACAGAGAACTATCATTACAAACTGACTGCCCTGAATGTCTCTCGATCACCTTCTCGAACAGCTCGGCGACTCCCCGAAATCCCTCGTCATTGAGCGCTCTCTGTCGTCCTCCATCAACGCCCTCATTCCCTTCTCGAGGCTCAAGGAACAGGCGAGCATCCACAACGTCTTCTGGTTCCACGACACGCTCAATGTCACCGTGGACACGCCCATCACGTTCCTGATCAAGTCGGACCTGGAAAACATACGCCTGTTGCAGAACAGGGTGCGGGAGCTCACGGCGCTGAATGCCAGTGCACAGATTGATGTTATCATCACGGATGGCTACGCACGCAGTTTCAGGCATGAGATGGAGCGTGTGGGGATCCTGGGTGAGATTGGCACTGTGAAGGAGTGGAAGCTGTGGCTGGATATGGATGGTGTGATGTCGTTGAACGTGAAGCAGCTGGAGAGTCTGTATTTGTACAAGACACCGAATTCACCCTTCAAGTTGGCCTCGTTGCTGAATGAGCATCTCAAGAAGAACCCAGAGCTGAGAATTACACAGATCTTGGCCAAGGGGCTGAACTCATGCAAGTTTGTCCAGATCTTCAAGGATCTCAGAGAGAATGAGGTGAGTCAGATGGGGCTGCAGGAGAAGAAGGAGTTCCTCAAGATTGAGCAAGGGTTGTATGAACAGCTGTCTTCCGGGAAACAGTGTGACTTGATTGTTCTCGAACGAAACATGGACTTCCTCAGTGTGATGCTGTCGCAGCTGAGTTACGCTGGTATCATTGATGAAGTCTCGGGTATTGATGTCAACACAACAAGGCTGGATGATGAGACCGTGTACCTCTCTCTTGATGACGAGGCCGGTGACGGTATCTACGACTCACTCAAACACATGAACTTCGGCATGGCCTGTGACTACCTCAACACCGAGGCCAAGTCGCTTCAGGTGCAGTACGACGTGCTGGTGAAACGCGTGGAGGTGTCATCGAACCTGATCGGGGAGCTGCAGCAGTTGGAGTTCTTGAAGAAAGAGGTGAGCGCACATACCAAGGTCAGTGAGGCCATTCTCAGCAAGCTCGGAATCAACGAGCACTCCAAGTTCAACGAGCTTCTTGATCTACAGCAGGACATCATCCTTCAGAACATTGGATACTCCACCTCTATCACAAGGGTTCTTGAGCTCATCAACCAGCTGTACAGTGTCAATGACGTGTTGCGTATCGCTTCTATTATTGGGATCATCTACGGTGGATTGCGTGAGAAGGACTTCCAGACCATTTCGAATGAGATCATCGAGACGTATGGCATCAAGTACTTGCTGATCCTACAGAACTTGCTCAAGGTCGGAGCGATCTCGATCCGTGGCGATCCAACGATCATCAAGAACTTCAACTCATTGAACTCGTCATTGAGGCTGATCCCAGTGGATGGTGATGCCAATGACCTGCTGGGACAGGTGATGGCATACAGAGGGTATGTCCCCTTGGTGGCTCGTGTGCTGGAGAAGACGTTGAAGGTGAATCAGCGTGCGTCATGGAAGGATGTGGATCTCTCTGCGATTCTAGGCAAGAGTGTCGATGAGTCTACTATCAAGGAGCCGAAGATGGGTGGTGGTGCATTGCAGTCTGAGTCCACGGTGTTTGTGGTGATGATTGGTGGTATCACCTACTCCGAAGTTGCAGCCATACGACAGTTTGAAGAGCGGTTTGAGAAGAAGTTCGGTGTGAAGAAGAGGATTGTGGTGGTGACGGATGGGTATGTCAATGCTAATGAGTTGCTAGAGTCTGTGGAGAAATGAACATCCAGTCTACAACCTTAGAGTCCATGTATATGCGTAAGTTCGAATACATTAAAAGCGTCATGTATAAATATCAGAAAAGCCAACTCCCCTTTATCAGTCAAGTGTACAGAAAGTGTGTGGTTGAACAAGAAGCAACGGACATGAATGCAATATAAGCTGTGGATGTGTTTGTGTATGTGTGTTGTATGTGTGTGATCACATGCCCGTCCTCCACAGTATTTTCTTGGGGTGATACGTCTCCCTCCGTCAGACCGTTCTGTGTGTGAATATTGTGTGTATGGTGAGTTTACTCCTCGTCAGCCTCTGCCTGCTGCTTGGCCAACGAAGCGTAGTAGTCCTCTCTCTTCTGGACCGAAGGCTTGTGGAAGCCCCACCACCAGTAGGAGGCGAAAACCATGCCGAGCGAGAAGCCGACAGAGACGTCGACGGCGATCTTCTTCTTGAGTGTGCCTGTGATTGGAGCGATCATTGCGTTGTTTGGTGGTTTCAAGGGCTTTGGAGGTGATGCTCGAGGCCCGAACTGACGATTTTTTTGTGCTGTGGTGCGGTTTGGAGGCAAGCACGTGACCCGCCGGCCAATCAGCGTCTGTTTAATGGGGCGTGTACACCGGGTAACCTTGGGAAGTATGGGAAGTTCCCGATCTGGACGCCAACTGCCGCGAACACACCACACACCACAACCTCCGAACAAAAAATTGGCCTTGAACAAGCAAGAAGAGCAGAACACACATCTTACACTCTCTCCACACCACAAACTCACAATGTTCGCCAGACAAGCACTCAGAGCCACCAGAGCCTCCGCCAAGAGAAACTTCTCCACCACCAAGTCCGTCGCCGGCCCACACTTCAAGGAGGGTGTCTACGAGAACCTCCCATTCAAGGTGCACAACAGAAAGATCCCATTCGCCGTCCTCCACTTCTCCTTCTTCGGTCTCGCCGCTGCCATCCCATTCGTCGCTGCCGGTGTCCAGCTCAAGAGATCTGGTGCTTTCTAAGCTCCCCCTCCTTGTAACCCCCACATACAACACACCATACCATACACATAATGACGATGTGTCTCTGATGTTTGGCTGGGCATAGTGTTCCAACCACAACTTGACAGACATACAAAGAAGAGAGACGAGAGAGAGATCCTACGAGATGAGGACAGGAGACGACACTACTATGTATTCAAAGCAGCATTGCGCTCACAGGACGTGGCTCACATGAGACACCTCTCCCTGCTGAGATATTATTCATTCACATTAAATCCTGTTTCTTACGTACCTTGGTGTATCTGTAGTATCTGGAGTGCAATAAATAAGAATAAATAGTGAACATCTGAGCACAAGAATGTGATCAACTGTCGAAAATAAATAAGTGTGTGTGGTCTGACCGAGCAGGTCTTGTCGGGCCCTCACTTGAGCAAACCCTTCTTAGCAGCAGAGTTCCAGTTGTCAATCACAGACTCCTCATATTCATCTTGTGGGTTGTACTGGAAAACTTGACAAAGCTTGAAGACACCAAAGGCAAACACAGCAGCGGATCCGTAAATGATTGCGACATTACTCTTGTAGTTCTTTGGAGTGAACCACCAACCACCTGTGGATTGTTAGTAAATCGATGGAAGGAAAACAGGAAATCCAATATTCCAACTAACCTGTTGGTGTCCAAATATGCTGTGATCGGCTGTTAGTATCCAAGACCTTCAAACATCCTCATTAAAACCCTTAACAACGGAGGTGGGGTCATATCGAGATCACTCACTTTTGGGTACGGGAATTTGCCTCCACTCTGTCAAAAATCTGTTAGTCTTTCGATCTTCTTAGTCATACGCCAATAAAGATCCCAGTACTCACCATTATACGCTGCTTGACAATCGATTTGTGTAAGAAAGCTGCCAAAGTTGGTGTTCAATCCGCCATTTGTTAGCAAAAGCGGAGACTCGACCACCATCAAAAGTTCGCGAACTCGCCGCGAATTCAGACACTTCCCGATTGGGACGAGGACGCGTGGACAGATCGATGGCCCACCTTACACCTTACGCGTAACACCCATAAGTCACACGCAGGTACTAACAAACCAGACGCCATGGCCGGCCCTCGAGTACCAGCAGTCCCATCAGTGCCATACGACGAAGCACTCATTCGTCTCCCAGATGGAAGAGTGATAAGTCTCGAAGACTTCCGTTTGCGTCATGGCCCCGCTAACGTTAAGGAGATGGATGAAGTCTTGAAGATGATTCGTCAAACCCAGAAACGCGTTGATCAGGACCTCGCTGATCTTGAGAGGGAGAAGTGCGAGGGATTGAAGAAGGCTGGTGATGCTGTGGCTTCCATTGACGCTGTATATAAGGAAATGGCAGATTTCTTTGGAGAAGACCGGTCCTTGCTTGAGCTCCAGAAGGAGTATGACGAACACCCACGAGAAGTGCCGAGACCAGACAGCTTGCTCTCCCAACGCCGCAGAGATCAATGGGGGAAACTCAGAATCGAAGAGCTTTCTGATCAAGTATGCCGTTCTTTGTTTGTTTTTGATCGCATTGAGATTCTCTCACTGGTTGATCTTCTTGGACTGCCACTACTTAAGAACGCTGATTGGATGGCCTTCGGGGAGTTTGATTGCACTCCAACAGAGCTTGTATGTGTGCTTCTCGCCAGGATCGCTCAAGGTTTCACCAGTTACAAAATCTTGGAAAGGCTCTTCGGCAGACCTAAGAGTGAACTTTCATTGATCTTCAGTTCCGGCTTGAAGTACATACACCGGTACTACATCAAGGGCATATTGTTTGCCGAGCATGTTGTCGCTGATCCAGAACGTGTGAAATCATGGAACCGTGCAATCAATCAAAGGTTTACTGACGAGACTCCTACGATCGGTAACCTTGTCAGTTTTGTCGACGGATCCACATACGACATCGATTTCTCCCGATCAAATGATCCCCAGGATGCAAACAATGGATTCGACTGCTTTGAGATTAAGGGCTGCTATTCACCATCAGGCTTATTGTGGAGTGTTTCCGATGTGCATATTGGCCGAGTCCACGACCAGCCAGAGATACGCCTAACCGACTACATGCCAAAGCTGGCCGCGCACTTCAAGATTGATCCGGCAGAGTTTGAGACCGGGTCCGCAATGAAGCCGAGAAGAGAGGAAGGCCCATTCTACAGAGTATGTGGGAAGGAGGGTGAGGGTTATGAGGGTGAGGGTTATGAGTACCATGAAAGCCCGTTCCTGGTGACAAGCAAGAAGGTGCCACCCACTGCCAGTGCAGAGGAACGCGAAGGTATCTTGAAGACGAACATGTCGCTGCCACGCATGCGCAGACTCAATCAAGGGGCTTTTGGATTCGTGGACCGAAACTTCCCCTTGGCCCGTGAATGTTGTTTAAATGCTAAGATCTCTGAGGTGCCGAAGATGCTTCACGCGGCGGTGTTTCTGACCAATGTTCTCACACTCATGAGGGGTGGGAATCAGATCTCATCAGATTTCAACCTCCCAGTTGACATGAGTCCATCGGAGTACATCAGAGGCTGCTATGATTTGACAGAAAGGGAACGGGGTTTTTATAATAGCGATACGAGCAGTGACGAGGAACTATGGGGGCCTTATAAGATGTTGGGTGTTGATGCCGGTCGGGAGTATGGGTCTGACATCGGGATGAGTTCTGAAGACAGTGACGGTTCTGATCTCAACATGTGACTAGCCTGAATTTCTGATATTAATATACAACTATACCGGCGCATTATCATTCATCGTTCCCACCATCACAATGCTCGACAAAACATTTCTCTTCGATGAACTTGAGATGTTCTATCGGTAGTACTTCTCCGAAACGCTTCACTTCAGTTAGCATAGACATTACCATGAGGTTGTTTCTTCTCTTGGCTTCGGCATTCTTGAGAGACACCTTCAGAGCAGCCTTGCAAGCTCTCAGACTCTCCTTTGACTCTCTGTAATCTTGGAGAATCGCCTTCTGGTCCTCCATGGCCTTTGCTCTCAGCGACTGCATCCCTGACACGTCAAGGCGATGGCCGAATATAGCATTGGACTTCTGGATCTTTCTTATCTCCTCTTTGAGATTGTGAAATCCAACACCTGCTTCATCACACCAGCACTTCAAGGTGGCATCGTTAATGGATACGCCCGCCTTTAGGAGCCTGCCCAGATTCCCCTGCATGTCCAAAGCATGTTCGATAACCCTAGATGTGGAAAGCTCACTTTCACTGACTGGCTCATCGACTCCTGATTCATCCAGTATATCCGAGTCATCCGACTCAGCTGAAGCATCAGCAACTGACGACACCCCGCGGGTCTGGGTATCAACGTGACGACATAGTGCGATCAGGTTCTTTTCGGTGGCTGAGAACTGATGTGAAAAGCTCGTTGACATCCTCTGCATCAAGTTTTGTCCCGATTGAAGGTCTCGTCCCTCCTGTTGCACCCACAGCTTCAAGCGTCTCAACAGCTCCTTTGCAGATATGGTCTCGGCTGGCGTATTCTTGATTGTTGGGTGTGCTCGAAAGCGTTTCAGTAGTTTCGCCTTTGTCGCGTTGTACCTTGGGTCCACTGGGTTGCGAGATGAGAGCCTAAGGATCTCGCTCTCTCTGGATAGTTCGATTAATATGCCCTTCTGTAGTCGAGATAGCCGAACTTGAGATCTTCCCTTTGTCGAAAGGTCGGAAACATCAGAAGGGCACTGTGTTTGTGGAAGTGGTGCCGGGATCATGGGAGCCGTCGCTGGTGTTGATTGGGAAGAGGTGGTAAGTCTGAGTGACTCGGCAAGGTCACGAGTACTCTCCTTTGATGGAGTCTGGTCCACATTGACGCTTCTCGTAGTCAAAGGGTCAGCGCTGGTTGTAGGAGCGTTTGCTGTGGGAGCGTTTGCTTTGTGAGCTTTGGTTGCGGAAGCTGGTGGTGGTGCGTATGGCTTGAAGACCGGCTCGGTGAAAGGAGGTGGCATAGTTAAGGCTTGTAGCTGGGTATTTAAGCTGCGTTGGTGGTGGTTATTCCCAAGTTTCTGTAATCAAAACAACAACGCGTCCCCAGGTTCTTGGCCAATTACGAGGGTACACGTCCCGGAAGTCGCCTAGATCGCTTCCAAAAACGCGTCTCTCTTCACGCGTTAGATCTCTCTTTGGTGGTCTTTATCTACTCTTTGTATTGCTTCAAACACTCCACAATGACCATGTCGTCCCCGGACAAGATCGTTGCCAAGTTTGGTCCCTCTATCAATGATCCTGCACTCATCTCTTCCCTCGAGCAGATCATGAACATCTTCAGCATGTCCCTGGAAGACCTCTACATCAACTGGGAGTCCTACATCTTCTCCAAGCACGACGGTGCAAAGGTCCAGTACAGTGTCTCGGTGTTCCAGGCTCTTCAAACATACATCCAGGAGAAGCTTGAGAAGAAGAGAGAAAGAGCAAACGCTCCAAGTACCATCAAGGCAAGAAAGATTGTCAACTTTGGTAATGCATCTCCATTTGCAACTCCACTTCTCAAGAAGAAGAAACTTGATACTCCACGCAAGTTGACATCTCCTTCCGAACACAAGACATCCCCATTGGTCTCTGATGCGTCTCCGTCAACCAAGTTCAACACACCACTCGGATCCACATCCCTATCAACCCCAATCAAGACCGACTCTCCAGCTCGTCCACCATACCACATCGTTGAATCCATCAACAGTTCTCTCCCAGAGACATTCTTTGACGAACTCACCAACCCGGTCAAGATCATGGCAAACTTTGACCCAAAGAAGTACTCGTTCCGTACGATGCGTCAAAAGCTTCTGGAAGCAGCTGATGTTCTCGATGAACAGATTGACTCGTTTGCACAGATCGTTCAGGCCCATCACAACTTCTCAGAGGCTGACTTTGGCAATCCATCCCTCCAGTCTCAAAACCAGATACTGGTAGTGGGGAGAATCGTTCCTGATAATCCACAGTACAAGGACACGGACATCCTCAACGAACACAGTTTGGCGTTGGAGACATCAAGACTTGGTGGTATTGGTAAGAGAGTGTCTCTTGATCTGAGCCAATTGGACAAATATGCATTATTCCCTGGCCAAATTGCCTGTTTGAAAGGTAAGAACCCAAGTGGTGAAGTGTTCAAGGTTGATGAGGTTGTCGATCTCCCATACCTCGGTGCTCCAATCACACCGAAGAGTGAGCTGGATGGATACGGAGACTTGAAGGTGATGGTGACAAACGGACCATACACATCCACTGCTGATCTGGACTACTCGAATCTTGAGGAGCTGGTACGAAAGATCAATGATGATTACAAGCCACATGTTGTGATCATGTTTGGACCATTTGTTGACATCACGCATCCATTGATGGCACAAGGCCTTGACGTCGAGGTTGAACACGATGGTCAGACCATCAAGCCAAAAACATTGACTGAAGTGTTCAAGTTTGTGGTCACCCCAATCTTGAGAAAGATCAATCAGGCCACCCAGGTCATCTTGATTCCTTCCCTCAAGGACGCCACAACGAAGCACGCTGCTTATCCACAAGACTCTTTAGACAAGAAGCAGCTTGGTTTGGGTAAGAACATCAAGTGTTTCCCAAATCCATCCATGTTCCAACTCAACGAGGTAAACATTGGTGTTTCCGACAATGACATCTTCAGAGACTTGAAAGATGTTGTGAAGGGTGAATACAGCACACAGAACAGATTTGAGAGAATCGCAGACCACATCATCCAGCAAAGAAGATTCTATCCATTCTTCCCTGGCTCCACAAGGGAGAGAAAGACAGTGATTAATGGTGAGGAATCTATCGAAGTGCTTCCAGCATCCAACTTGGACGTTCCATATCTCGGTCTCTCCGAGTTCAATGAGATCATCCCAGATATCCTCATCATTCCATCCGAGCTCAGGTTCTTTGCAAAGATTGTGAAGAACGTGCTGGTGATCAACCCAGGTGCATTCATGCAGTTCAAGAACAAGGGAACCGTGGTCAATATCAGCATCAAGAAGCCAGATGTTGACGAGCTCTCAAAGGTTGAAGGTGAAGATGACTTGTTCCTACATGACATTTGGAAGAGAGCTAGGGTGGATATCATCAAGCTGTGATTCGGTGTACAGAACAGTAAACATGAAATTCAAATCGTCTAAGATACATAGTAGCTAAGCATTCAACCCAAGTCTTAGTTTTTCTTTGGGGTAGAGGAAGGCGAGTGTGACACCTTATCTTTAATCTTCGAAAGAAGACCTCTCTTCTTCTTCTGTGGTGAGGAAGTGGTACTGCTGCTCTGGGAGTATGCATCGCTTGAAGCTGAGATTGGCTTTGGTGGTGCCAGGTCACTGACAGCGTCCGAGGCGCCAACAGGCTCACTCAAATGTGCTGGGAGGGAACCAGCTGGCTCACTAGTGGTGACTGGGGAGTCAGACTTGACAAACTGGGTGTTGGACTGTTGCTTCGGGGTAGATGGAGTCGAGTGCTTGTTGGAGTAGTCCTCAATACCATCAGCAACCTTCTGGACATAAGTGTTACCCTTGTTCACGTACTCGTTGTTACTCGTCTTTGCATATTCATCGACCTTGTCAGCAGCGAGCTGGACATAGTGGTTGAAGTCCTTTCCACCCTGCTCGGCGTAATCCTTGGCGGAGTCCAAGAAGGAACCAGTCTTGGTAGAGTCTGAAGAAGCACCGTTGGCACCGGAGGAGATACCAACCTTGGATGCCAAAGCGGCACCACCGGCAAGGACACCAGCACTGGCACCAGCAAGAACACCGGTGTTTGCGTTGGTAGAAGAGCCTGTGGTGGTAGAGTCTGGGACAGCAGAGTTTGAAATCGTGTTATCAGAGGCACTCAAATCAGTGGTCTTCTGAGCATGTGGAGTAGATGGGGCTTCAAAAGTTGAAGAAGAAACAGAAGCAACCTTCTTCTCAAAGTCTGGAGGAAGAGTAGCACCCGCCAAAGAGGCTGAGGAAGATGGAGTAGAGGAGTGCTTGCCATCAGCAGAACCGAGACCAATGGCACCAACAGCAGCAGTAGCAGCCGCAGTGAGACCAAGACCAGTGGTTGCACCAGTAGAGACACCATCAGATTTGGTAACAGGCTCATCAATCGTGGTAGTAGAAGGAACAGAAACAGACTCGGTCTGAGCTGGGATAGCAGCTGGAGCAGTGGAGGACAACTCAGAAGAAGGAGCAGAGACAGGAGGAACATCAACAGAAGCAGCAGTGGCTGGGACAGACTCCGACTCCTTCAACTGTTTGGCCTCGTCGTAAGCCTGTTTGGAGTTGCCAAAGTACTCATTTGGGTTGGCCTTGACGTCTGAAGCAAACTTCTTTGTGGATGAGAAATCACCATGCTTCAAATCACCCGCAATCTTCTTTGCATCTGGGGCCAGCTTGGTCAGGTCTGCCTTGGCAGCCTTAGCAAATGAAGTCACATCCTTTTTGTGGAAGCCAAAGATACCTCTGGTCTTGGATGGAGAGGAGGAATCGTAGTCGTCATTGGATGGATCAGAGGAAGATGGCTCGGTGGTGGTGGATCCCTGGGAAAGGCCACCAACACCAGCACCAACACCAGCAACACCAGCAGAGGAAGAAACATTCTCAGAAGACGAAGAAGGAGCAACAGGAGCTGGGGCAGAAGGAACTGGAGAGACAGTGGAGTTATCGTCCAAGTCTCTTGTGACCTCGGTGCTCTTCTTGCCATCCTTCTTACCTAGACCAAAAAAAGATCTCTTCTTCTTAGAGGACTCATCGGAAACAGCAGACCCGGTAGAGTCTGGAGCAGGGATATCAATAGCAGCCTTGTTGGATGCAACAGTGGAGGAAGCAACAGTGTTGGCAGAGACTTGGGAGGCATTGGATGGAACTGCAAGCTCAGTGGACTTGATACCGACAGCAGAAGCAACACCGGCAGCAAGACCAGCGCTGGCACCACCAACAACGTTGTCAGAGGGAGTAGACGTGGTTGGGACATTGGCACTGTATGGACCAGTGGATTCTTCGGTCTTTGGGACAGTCTTGGAAGCAGTGGTAGAACGGAGCTGGGAGTCTGCGTGCTGCTCAAATCCCGACTTGGAAGCAACAGGAACAGCATCGGCAGCAGAGGAGACAGAAGCGGAGGAAGGCTTGGAGTCACCAGATACTTTAGCAGCAGCAGCCTTGGCGGCAACGAGAAGGGCTGGGAATCCAACAGCGGACTTGACAACGTTTTCTGGAGAGAAGGACTTCCAAGCTGAAGCAGTTGGGTCGAGCTCGATGGAACGATCAGAAACAATGGTTGCCTGCTTGGCATAAGCATCAACGTATGAGCGACGGGTGAGGAGCTGCTGCTGGTTGAATTCCTTCTCAATAGAGCTTGAGGCGGCGTTGAAGATGGCCTCGACTGCAAAGTTGATACCAAGGGAAACGTTCTCAGCGATCAAGGCAACAGTAGCGAGCTTCCAGCCTGGAGTAGCGACAGGAGAAGTGAAGGAGTTGTATGTGTTTGAAGCGAGAACCTGTGCGTGGCCCCTGTACATAACAGTGACGACTGGTCCGATGAATGAGCCCAACCAGGTGAGGATTCTGATGTGACCATCCCATGGAGCAGAAGACTCAGCCTGGCGAGGAACAGGACGGGATGAACCAAAGAGCAACTTCTCGGCATCACCTCTGATCTCGATCCAGTTGAAGAAGAGGGAGACGAGTGGGGCAAGGGACCAGACTGGGCCAAAGAGGACGATGAAGCCAAACTGTGTAACAAGTTCACGATACTCGGCATCAACATCAAACTCTGGGTGTGTGAGCTGACGACGAACACTCTGAAGGTATGTCTTCTCAGCATCAGAGTCGAGGTGCTGGGCAGTTCCTGTTGGTGCTTTCTCCTTGAAGAGACGCAGAGTGATTGGAATCACGTTCTCCATAACCACACCAATGATCTGGGATGTGAGCATGAAGAAGCCGAACTGTTCAACAAGACGGTTGTTGTTGATATGGTAGTTCTCAGAGATGATTGGGATCGAGTACTTGGATGTGACGGTGTAGAGTGTTGGGACAAACGAGTTGATGTTGTGGAAGAATGGGAGGTAGAAGAATGCGGAGATGAAGAGCGGGACGTAGGAGGAGAGGAAATTGTAGAGGTACATCTTCTGGGTCTTTGAACGGTCATAAGTGGACTGGAATTCGTGGTTCTCGTAGTCCAAAGCCTTGACGACAAACTTCTCGTAGATACCAGTAAGGATAGGGACACCAACGACAGCAAGGACGGTTGGGACAAGGGCAAGAATAGGCTTGCCTGGACCCTCGTAGAGCTGGGTAAGGAAGATCTCAATGAAGAAACAGACGAGTTGGTAGGAAACGAGGACTGCAAGTGCGGCAATGGCAGTTGGGAGGAAGGAGAGCTGTCTGGTTGTGCGCTTAAGTGGAGAGAAGGTTGGGATGGACTCACCAGTGATGGCGTCAGTCTCTGTGGCATCACCAACAAATGCTGGTCTTCTGAGTTCAACCTTGGAGGCACCGGTGGTCTTCCACTTCAAAGAGTAGGCAACCTGCTGCTTCTTCCAAGCAGCGATGAAGATGATGGCCCATGTGGAGTTGAGGATGGTGAAGATCAGGGAGAATCTCTTGAACAGGATGTGGGATACGAGTCCAAGGGCAGCAGGGACTGTAAGTGCAAGAGAGTAGAAACGGGCAAAGGCAAAGTACAAAGCCACCTTCTCGCCAGCAACATCTCTGATCTTCTCGACATCTGTCTCTGTGAAGTCGAGCTTGAGGAGGGACTTGAAGAGCTTGGTGTTCTCCTGCTGATCCCAGACAGGCGAGATCTTGGTGACAAACGGCCATTCCGTAGACTTGGCAGTGATACCAGCACCTCCTTGGTCGACTGGGTCTGTGAGCAATGCGTAGACTGCATTTGCCTTGGAGCTGGTGGAGAGCTGGTGAGCGATGGAATCATCGGAATCGAGCTCTGAGCGCACGCCAAAGAGGTATTCCTTGACGCCTTCGCCCTTGAGGTACTTCAACAAGACATTGTCCGAGACCTTGACGAAGAGGAGGAGCTGATCATTGTCAGCTGGGCGAGCCTGAGCGTGGAAGCCAGTGGTGGAGAGACGTTGAACGAGCCTGGACACGTTGTCGCGTGCGGCGTCGGTGGCCTGTCCGTTAGCCTGTGGGAACGCCAGAAGGAGCACGTAGTCCGGCTGTAGTTCGGCCAGAGGAGTTGCTAGTGACATTGTGGTGCTTAGTAGTAAGACTGGAGTGGTAGAGAGGTCAAAAGAGGTCCCAAAGGTGCAAAAGAGGTCGTGTTCAAGTGAAATTTGGCTGATCCGGTTCGCGCAGCTTCGGTTGCTCGGAGACTGGGCAACCCGCTTTGGGGGTCAAAGGAGGCCCTATTCCAGCGATTGTTTACAGATTTGGGTACATAACTCATCAATTGACACTTATTACTCACCAATTGACCACTATTTGCACCATAAAAGGCACCGTAAGCTCGCCCAAATACTCGCTGGGAGTTATCGACACCCGAACACCATGCCCGATAAAGCCTCCTTGGAAGCGTAAGCGCACTTTTAACCGAACGCGCTCACATAAGCAGGATTTATGGCTTCTCCACGCTTTCTGCTACGCTCAATCTCACATAAAGCCATGTCTTTGGAACAGTACACCGCACAGAGACAGGAAGATCTCGTTGCCAACTACACACGAGTTGCTGCCGATGTCGAGCGTGCTCAGCAGACACGTCCAGCCAGTCTGACTCACCCAGTACGTCTCCTCGCTGTCTCCAAGCTCAAGCCAGCTTCAGACGTTCAGGCATTGTACGACTACGGTGTGCGTGACTTTGGTGAGAACTACGTCCAAGAACTCGTGGCTAAGGCCGCTCTGCTCCCAAAAGACATCCGCTGGCACTTCATTGGTGGTCTCCAGACGAACAAGTGCAAGGACCTCGCTGCCAACATTGAGAACTTGTATGCAGTCCAGACCATCGACTCGCTGAAGAAGGCTAAGAAGCTGAATGATACCAGAGAAGGCAACGGCCCAAAGATCAACGTCTTCCTGCAGATCAACACATCCCGAGAGGAACAGAAGTCTGGAATCCTGCCTGAAGACAAGCAGACACTCACCGAGATCGTGGAGTACTTGCGCCAGGCTTCCAATGTCCAGCTCACAGGACTCATGACGATCGGATCCTTTGAAAAGTCCCATTCTGAAGGTGAGAACCCGGAGTTCAAGACCCTGTTTGACCTCAAGACCGAGATCGATGCTCAATATGGCACCACTCTCGAGCTCTCTATGGGTATGAGTGCAGACTACGTTGAGGCCATCAACCAGGGGACAACCTACGTCAGAGTCGGCACAGACATCTTTGGAGTCCGTCCTACAAAGAACTGATCACGTACAAATATATACATATGCATTGGGAACCGTCAACGTTTGAAGTAGCCAGCAACGTACTCTGCCATGAGCTTCCCGAGCCCGTCCTTCGTGGTTCTGAACCTGAAATCCAGAGTAGTTTCATCCACAATCTTGACTTTAAGAAGTGTTCCAAAGTTACCTGCCGTGCCTGTGTGCAAGATACCACCACCAAACACAAAGCTGGTGGCATTTTGTTCAATCACAGCAAGACCCAGCTTGCCCACGAAACGGACCACCCAGGTAGGATCAATTGGGTGTCTCGTATGGACGGTCTCCAGTGCCTCACCAGACTCACCCAACACGTCAATCTGTTTCCAATGCTGCAGGAACTGTGGGAACTGAAGTGCAGTTGGACTGACAAACTTGGTCAGAAACACGGGCAGTTTCAGTCTCACACTGGTGAAGGCTCCACCGGACGTGAACTGGATCCTCAAATTTGGCATCTCGTCCATCCCAAACGGACCACGCAACAACACCTCAATCAATGACGTCGTCTTACCGTTCACAGGCAGATCTGTATCTGGTAACTCAACCATATTCACCACCACGTTCGGCTTTACCGTACGCAGGTTCGTGGCACTGGTGATGAAAGAGGTCAAAGCCTGTGGTGACTTGTTCTGGAACGTCAGCTGCAAGAACATGAGCTCCTTCTGTGTGGCGTGGATTGATGTTCTCACAAGGATCTTGATCAACGAGTTCTCAAAGAACACACCTTGGTTGAACTCGAACAAACGATAGAAGCCCAGCTCCCAGTTTGGTGTCAGTGGTCCATCACTGGAGGTTCTGTGTTGCGCTGGAACAGGAGGCGCAGGTCCGCGTGAGGATGATGGTGCAGTGGTGAGTGGTGTCGATGTAGTACTGGATTTTCCCTCGTTGAATGGGTCAGTGATGTCTCCCTCTTCAACGTCAGAGTACTCATCTTCCTCTGCTATTGGGTTGTTGGAGTACTGTGAAAGCTTCTGTGTGAGATTTTCAGTGCTCTTGACAAGCTCCTTCTTTGCACTTGGATTCGTCTTTCCAAGTCTCAACAGCAGTGGGTTCTGCCTCGTGTTGAACACAGGAATTCCATCAAACACCATCTTGTACAGCATCTGTCCTTGTTGTGTGTTGAGCTTCTGGATCAAGTTCAAGTACTCAAACGAACGCTGTTGCAACTCCGAATTGATCGAGTTCACCTCGAGTCTCAACAGCTTGATCATCTTCGATCTCAGCTTTTTGTTCTCCAAATCAAACTGCAACAGCTTCATCAGTGTAACAAGCAGCATCTGTCTCGTGTCGTTAGACACGTAGAAGTACAACCTCGTCAAGATGTCGAACTGTCTCTCCAATGGATACTCATCCACAATCAGCTCTGCAAACTCTCCCAGAACATACGCTGAGATCTTCACCATCGGCTCCACAAAGTTTGGCTTGAGGATGTACTGAAACACACTGTTGCATGTGAACTTCTGCAATGACTCGTTGTTCACCACAATCTGCACAATACGCTGCCAGATCGACTCGTTCAGCTGTGCACCAGCCATGTCAATCAACTCAAGGTTCGTCTTGACAAACCATTGTGGATCAGTGGCAAACTTCTCACTCAGCACAGATACTTTAATCGCAATCTCACCACGAAGGATGTGGTCTGCGGTCTTCATGCCCTTGAGCAGTTCGGAGACGATGTATGCAGCTGAGTCAATGTTTGCGAGGACGTATAGCAGGTCCAGTGCCTTTCTGGAGACAGAGACGTCTTGCTCACTTAACAGATGCAAGATCTTGGAAAGATGCTTCTGCGAAGCTTGCAGTGTACTGTGTTCGGCACTCAGTTTGATCAGAGAGTCCAGTGCGAGGTATTTTGTGTTCATCTCGTTCGAGTCGAGCAGCTTCGTGATGGCATCGATTGATGAGCTGAGTGCCTCTGGGGATGGGTCCAGATGTGTCGCAAGATCAATCATGGCGAACAGGACGGCGTTGTAAACGTTTCTCACTGCCGAATCAGTGTTGGTGCGTGAGCTGATGTCGCTGATCGTCTTGGAAACACATTCACGCAGAGTCCGCAGTGAGTTGAGATCAATGTTAACGTTCTTGGAGTTTGGCATCAACACAGTCAACAGTTTGGAGATCTTGACAACGTGCCATGGTGATCCGATTCCTCCAAAGAAATACTCCCTTGGAATCTGGTCCGTCTCGGTGATCAATTGACTGAGCTTCTTTGCGAGTGTTGGAACGAGGTACTTGGCACTCTCAAAGTCCACTTCGGTGGCAATGAACTCGACAAGAGGCAGCACCGAGAGAACAACACCGAGGTTTGGGTCGTCACATAGTGAGAGAATCCGGGGAATCCACGGTTGATGTCTCTTCAAACAATCAGAATTGGCCCGTACAAGCTTCAAGAAGGCCAATGAGGACTTCTTCTTGAGTAATGGTGAAGCAGTTGGTGATCTCAGAATCTGGAAAACGTCCTCTGCGAGCAAATCGGCCCAGTCGGGGTTCCCCAGTGTCCCAATGCATTGGAGTGCAAGGATATTTGACTCCTCGTCTGGTGAAGAGAGATCCTTCTTCAATGACTGAGTAAGCGTGGTCAAGAAATCAGAGTGGTTCTTGTTGTTCATGAGTAGTGTCAGTGCAAGGTATCCAATAAACTTTTCAGAGTAGACTTTGGATGACACAAGCTGGATGATATGGTTCTCGCCGAATGAAACATTGAACGCGTTGATGTTGCAGCTCGACGTGAGGTAGATATACACCAATTTGGATATGTACTTCTTCCTCTGGTACCCTGTGAGCTTGTTGTCAGAACTGAACTGTTTTTGAATATTCACGATCTCAGAGTTGATGCGTTTGTTCTGTTCCTCTTCTGAATCAACGTTTCGGAGATCAGAGATGAATGTCTGCAGCCCCTTCATTTGCGCAACCATTGTGAAGTCGGGATCAAATCGGGGAGATGTAGTGTTCTGATTATTGATTCGAAGTTAGTGTTCTCGTTGACTGGGGTCTTTGGCTGCAGCTTGAGATTGTTTACTTCCCCAGATCATTTGTTATTCTTCAAGCAGCGTTCCGAGTTCCGAGACTGGCGGATTTCGAGACCATATATGGTGTGCGGATGTTGAAATCTGGTACGCACACGTCGAACTCAACGAAGTCGGGTGCAATAATCGACCTCCACAGAGGCCAAAACTGCGGTTCTCATACAATAAGCACTATAGTATTGTTCAATTCCTACAGTTCAGTCAGAATATCCTTCTGCAAGCCTCATATGGGAGTCCAGTGGCTAATATTTGGTCTTTTTCCAAAAACTACAGGTCAGAAACTACTGCGTCACACTAACGACATATTTTAAGACTGCATCAAAGTCCGTGATAGTTTAGTGGCTAGAATTACCGCTTGTCGCGCGGTAGACCAGGGTTCGATTCCCTGTCGCGGAGCTTCTTTTTTAATTTTCGCGGCATGAAAACACCCGGACACCACATGCATCCCTCATCACTTCAAATTCGTCTAAAAATAGTTAGAATTGGGAAATAAACAGTGAAATATAGTGCAAACAGGTCGTGATATACATATGTATCTTGTGCAGTCATTGTGATGCTCTCAATTGGAGATTTTTGGGATCAAAAAAAATTTGGGCCGTGTTCCACCCTCAAAATTCGAGCTGAGAATTGAAGAGTTCACTCCAACTTCTGAATAAAAATTCCGGGCCGAAATTTCAATTTGTAATATTGTTTTCAATTATGAGCCTAAATATAGTTCTAAACAACTGATTATGACTTGATAAGCCATTGAAATGAGCTGTTATAACCAGCTCTAGTGATATTGAAGAAGCGACTATTAGTGACATTGCCCACGGCGGCGCGGCTGCACAATTAGCTGCAAACGCGATCTATCTCATCTTAATTAAAGCGATTAATCACACCCAAGAACAGCCAATTGAGGGAGACGAACAAGCTGTGTACCAAGATGATCTACCCAATTCCTCAGAACCTGGTGAACACCTCGGACTTACTCACAATCTCTTTGAGAGCGGGTGTGGTCTTGGCTGTTGCTCACAGAGCTTTCACACACAAGTCACTCACACCAACAGGCATCGCAGCAGCTATCACCACTGGTATAATCCACTCACTACCAGCAACAAACCTGTACCTCATTCTTCTTGTCACATTCTTCATCACATCATCAAAAGCCACAAAATACAAGGAGGATATCAAGAGCGCGAAGACCAAGGTTCCAAGTGGCAAAGCTCCTGCAGAATCACAGTCCCAGCGTACCCACATTCAAGTGTTTGCCAACTCAGGCATTGCTTCCATTCTCATCCTGGCGTCCCTTTTTACAGATGATTACGAATTGAGTACCATGGCAAAGGCAGGCATAATTACCCAGTACACCGCGGTCATTGCCGACACATGGTCCTCAGAGTTCGGCATCTTGTCAGAAGAGTCTCCTTTCTTGCTCACCACACTCCAAAAGGTCCCACCAGGTACCAACGGTGGTGTTACAATGCTTGGACTAGCAGCTGGTGCAACTGGATCTGCTCTCCTGAGCGCAATCACTGCTTTATTCATCAAGGAGAACAAGATTGGCAACTTCTTGTTCTTCACTGCTATGGGCTTCATGGGAACCATCGTTGACTCGATCCTTGGCACCTTCCTCCAATCCACATTCGTTGATACCAACGATGGCAAGGTCCTCGAGCCAATTGGTGGTGAGCTGGTAGACCAGACTGTTCTCTGGGAGAACAAAGACAACCTCAAGGTTATCACTGGAGAGAACATCCTCAGCAACAATCAGGTCAACATGATGATGTCGCTACAAGCTGTGCTTCTCAGCATGGGTCTATACGTGTACATCTTTGCTTAAACACATTTTAATGAATCACTGCTCGTCTTCGCTATCAGTTTCCTCCTCACTGTCAGTCTCTTCTTCACTAGAGCCCTCATCATCGTCCTCATCATCATCTTCATCGTCCTCGTCCTCGTCCTCGTCCTCACCTTCTTCTCCTTCTTGGTGTGCAACCTCCTCAACACTGACCTCGTAGCCCTGCTTCTCGAAGAACTCCTTCAAGTCCTTCTCATTCGATGGATGAGCACACACAAACACTGCTGATGTTTGACTCTTGAACAATGGGACGTAGTACTTCTGCAAGATCTTCACCATATCCTCTTGTGTAACCTTCTTCAACTCCTCCATGTACTTGCTGTTGAAATGTGGACCTCTCTTCTTCAACACGTTGTCCAGGTACTTGAAAGCAGCGGAGGAGTAGTAGTTGCTCTCGTTGTTAGCGATGGAGTTGACCAAACTGCTCACGGAACCTTCGAATAAAGTCTGGTCAACCTCAGCAGCACCGGATGCAAGGTCGCCAACGATCGTCTGAGCAGCTTCGAAGGCCTTGATGGCATCAGCACCTCTGTAGATGTCGAAACTCAACTGACCAGCTTCAACACTACGCGAAACGTTAGCACCGTACGCGTAACCAGCACCTCTGATACCTCTCCAGAACGGACCCTCAACAGCCTGCAAGTAGGATGCAGCCAAAGCGAGACCAGCCATGTCCTCATTGTGATAGTCCGTTGGAATCTTGGTGGAGGACAAGAGGTAAGTAGAATCAGAAGCCGGCGCTGTGATGATGAATGCCTTCTTTGATAGGTCGTCACCGAGATCAGTGCGCACATCGAATGTACGTGGCACCGTAGTGAGCTCCGAGACAGATGTCTTGGTTGGAAGGAAGTCACTCCACGCCTGGATTGGATGCTCAACAGTGGACAAGTCACCAGCAATAACAATTCTGAAGTTGGATGGGGTGAACAGGGTCGATCTGATCTCCTCCAAGTCCTTCTCAATGTCACTGAACTCACCGTTTGCCAACTTGACAGACAACTCACGGTAGAATGACTCATTAGCCAAGATATCCTTGGAACGTTTCAAGGATCTTGAGCTCAAGCAGTTGGTAGCGTTGAGAGATCCGAGAACACTGACACCACTTCTCTTAACAGAAGGAAGGGAGTTGATGAGCTTGTCAACCGCGACCTTGACTCTTGCCTCGTCAAACTTGGTGTACCAGAAGATCTTCTTGAACCAGTCGATGGCCTTACCATAATTCTCCTTCTTCACCTGGATATGAGCATTGACAAGTTCGGTGAACTGGCTCTTGAATGCGTTGTAGAGAGAGTGCTCAACTGTGTCATTCTGCAAGTCCTTGACAACAGTCTCGTATGGAATCGTCTTACCGTCAATCTCCAATGGGAGGGAGAAGATGTCAGCAAATATGTCAAAGTATGGGAGGAGTCTTTCTGGGATCTCAAATGAGGACATGAGAATATCAATTGAGATGAATGCGGACTTGAACTGGTCAATGTTCAAGTATAGTGGCAAGTCAGCTGGAGCGTCATCGACAATCTTCTTGACGATCTCGTTAGACAAGTCGTTCTCAACATCAGTGTTCAGACCAACACCAATACTGGTGGTGGTGATGAATGGGATGTTGGCTGGGTCTGGCTTGGGGAAACTGTTGAAGATCTCAGTTGGAATTGGAGCATCATTCTTCTTCTGTGCAGCCTCCAACTTCTTCTTCAGCTCTTCAAGCCCACTCTCACCTAGCTTCTCCTTTCTGTTTTCAATCGAGCTCTTGTTGTACTCCTTCAGTGACTTGTAAAGCTTCTTAGAAGGTTTGGAGATGACAATTGCCGGCTTGTTCTTGATGAGGTACGTGTTGAAGAGGTCAACCCACTGCTCGACGGTCCAGCTCAACAAAGTCTGGTAGTCAGCAAGCGACTTGAGGTTCTTTGTCAATGACTTTCCATCAATGTCAGAGTACAAGAAGTCATTGATCACATAATCGGTCAAGATGTCACTCGACTTCTCACATGACAGCAACAGCTTCGTTTTGGAGTTCTCAACAATCTCTCTGATTCTGCCCAAGTCGAAGCTCTCGGTGTTGGCGTGGTCCCTCATCAATGTGAACAGCTTGTCCTTGGCTTCGTGCAACTTCTCTGTTGGAACATCGTTCAACTTGATGAATGGACAGATGTATGTGAAATCATCAGTGTTGTGCTCCAACTCACTGGCCAATGGCTCATCGATCTCCACCAAATTCTTTGTCAAGAGAGAGATTGGGGACTCACACAAGTATTCGAGAAGAAGCGTGATTGCGAGATCTTCTTCATAGTTGTCATGCTTTGGACCAACCCAACCGACGGCAACCTCACCACAGGACTCATCCTTCTCTGAGAACTCAATCTCCTTGATGAGCTCCTTATCCAGTCTCACAATTGGGTAATCAGAATCCACGAATGGTCTCTTGTGCTCAACCAGCTCTGGTAGCTCACTGTCAAACTCCTCCATCACTTGGAGGAACTGCTCCTCATCAACTGTACCACTGACAATGACACATAAGTTACTTGGTCTGTAGCTCTTCTCATGGAACTCTCTGATTGTGTCATTCGAAAGAACTCTGAGGTTCTCCATCAATCCACCAGTCTCAGAAGAGTATCCACACTTTTCGGAGTACATCTCTCTTTGCAATGTGGTCAATGTCTGGAACCAAGCCTGGTTCTCGATACCCTGCATTTCTGAGAACACAACACCTTTCTCCTTAGCCTCACCATCAACGTGGTAGACTTCCGTATAGCATGCCTCGTCAGTCAGTGTAGGGTTGAGAATGTGATCGAGGTAAACTGGCAGGAGTGCCTTGAATCCCTCCCATCCAGCAGTAGTCAGCGTGTAGACTGTCTGGTCAACGGCAGTCCATGCGTTTGTTCCTGCAAACATGACGTTTCCCAAAGTGTCCAAGAGTCCCTTGTATGGATACTTCTTCGATCCCATGAACACTAGGTGTTCCAGCGTATGTGGTGTACCGCTATCATCTTCAACTTCAGTAGCAACGGCGAAGTATCCACTCACGAGTGGTGTTTCCTTGGAAATGATGGCCGCTTGGAGACCAGTGCGCTTGGAACGCCACTTCTTGATGGACGACGGAGCGTACTCCACGTCAAAAGAAGTGAGAAGTTCGAAGCTCATGGCTGATTTGCGTGCAGGAAAATGAGCTCGCGGGAACTGTGAGAAAAACCGTCTAATTTTCGGAACTAGAGGGCCGTAGACTTCTAAGGATGTGAAGATTATGTTTTGGAAAGTTGCAACTGCAAGATGCCTCGAGCTTTGGCTTGCAAATCAAACAATATCCGGTCGGTCACGTGCAGGCTCACGTGAAAAACTCCGGATTTGAGCTTTTCTCCAGATTTTGCGCCTGCAGTGTTCAACGGCTCCTGCGCTTGACAACTGCCCGCGATGTCTCTTGAGTCTTGGGGAAATCTCGGAGGGTTTGGAGAGTTGGTACTTCAATGCACCAAGCCCATGAATGTCGAGGTTTTTGAGATACAGCCTGGTAAAGGGTGATGGCAGTCGATCATTGGAATGTACCCCAAAGGTCGTAGACCATCTCCAGAAGCCTGTTGCGATGATCCGCAACATCCGTAGATTAGCACCCGTCGGTCTTTCAAGATCCAGAGTTGAGAGCGGCGTTGCAGCTTGACTTTGGAGTCAGAGGTCCCGAGCTATGAGTCGGCCGGGACAGACATATGTATGAGACAGACATAACGTCTAGCGTGTGGACTATGGGGAAGATATATGGGAACTGCGAGATTCTTTGCAGTGGGCTATACGTGCGACGTGCGCGCTGAGATCAGTAGCAAGAGAAGCCGTGACAGGGAGGGGTCTGTACCTAAAGCGTGTTCAAAGACCTCACCAGGTTGAAGGGGTAGCAACACTATATGAGTCCCCGCCAATTGCCAGTAGTCTTTCTAGGTGGCATGGGTCATGTAAAGAGAGATTCGATCAACAATTCTGATATCTGTGTTGGAATGTCCCCTTCCCCAGTGAAGTTTCGGCCACCGACTAGTTTTGGGACTGCACAATGGCGGGGACTTTTCGTCTGTTTTCTCCAGTTTCGTCGGGTACGTTTGTGTTTTGCGTTTTGCGTATCCGTGGGTTGTATGAGAACGGGTTTTGCGGTGGTTGATGACGGCCTCGGGTATAGAAGATGCCCCGGCGATTCTGAAAACCGTGGGAGTGCTTCCGATCCCGGGGGTTTAACGAGAGAGCTGATGGGCAGGGAGGCTACCGAGTCTGATTGACTTGTGACAAACTTGAATAGTGGGTACAACAGATGGCTTACAGATACCTTTAACTCATCTTTACAACAACTTCTCTTCCCACAACTTTATAACAGCTCCCAGTAGAGCTTTTTGTGTCAACAACATGGGGAAGCCCCGGCGCCGGGTAGCGGAAAAACCTCCTCTGCATAGGCGAAGAGAAACGCCGGGGGTCCCGGAGGAAGATCTATGGTTCACCATATACCGCGTAAATAGCCTCCAGGGAGGCTATGATGGCGAAGGTTCAGCACAATCCATCACCATATTGGCCACTGCCCTTGAGTGGCTGAATCGACACACTTGATATTTGTTCTGATTGTGGCAAAGTGCTGTGCGGCCCGGCAAGATTCCTTTGTACGGGGTCTGATGTAGTTGGCTGTAGGGTAAGCTTAACTCTCCGCGCTGTGAAGTTCGATGAAGGGCACAGGCGCACACACAAAGCCAAAACGGGATTTGACGAGATATCAGATTGATCCCTTTAGCGAATGACCCGTGACTAAAGACCGCGTTACCGGGCGGCGGTATTGTCTGGATGCCCCCTCCTGATTCGATGTCCAAGGTCGCGGACGTGTTTTACCGTTTGACTCCCTAGTTTCATGAAGCGGGGTCAATTGGATGGGGTCTGGATAGAAGACAAATGTGTGCTAGATATCAGCGATATAGATCACACACAGTCACAACGTCGATCTAGCTTTGATGCCTTACCATGTAGCCACCTTTGTCTTTGTCTTTGTGTTGAGAACGTGTCCCCCGGAACATTGCATCAACATGGACCGGGGCCCGGGTGGGAGGTTTGACTGTGGAGTGTGAGACTCAGGAGTGGCTGGGGTTGGATGTACGAAGGGCTACAGTCAGGAACAAGGTGTGAAGTCTCGAATGGTTATGGTACGATTCTGGGTGTTGTTGCAAGCGAAGACTTCCCTCAATCATACCTGGTCAGCTCATCGCTCGACTATCGGCATCGCCTCGGAGAAACTTGAGGTCCACGCTGCTGACCCCACAAGCACCCACACTCCAATTCGCACACCCAACCACAAGTACAAACGGGAAACCCGTCCAGTGCTCATCAGACGACTTCTATACAAATGTCCCAAAAGTGACCACCGGGACAAATTGGCGTCGGACTCGGCTGGACTTTGGGGACACCTCCGCCCCAGACGCGCAAGCCGCAAGCCGGGGCACGCGCATGCTTCTCCAGACTCGAACGGCCGACGCCCGACGTGACGATTCAACGTCGGGGTATAAAAACCCTCTGCGGCCCGCTCTCCCTCCCGCCACCCACCCAAGCATTGTTTCCCCCCTCAGCACACATCCACTAGCACTTCACAATGTCAGACAGAGACACCAGCTTGATCGCTTCCATCGATATTGGTACCACTTCCTCCAGAGCAATCCTCTTCTCCAGAAAGGGTGAGGAAATCGCTAAGCACCAGATTGAGTACTCCACCACCGCCAACACCACTGCCGACGGTGAGACCAAGATCTTCTCTGCTGAGGGTATCACCATCACCGCCACTGACGACTTGGAGATTGAGAACGACAAGGATGCTAAGGGACCAACCCTCAGATTCCCAAACCCAGGTTGGGTCGAGGTCAAGCCAGCTCATGTGCTCGCCAACGGTGTGCAGTGTTTGGCCGCTTGTATCGTTACCCTTGAGAAGATCAACGCTGAGCGTGCTACCAAGGGTGAGAAGCCATACAAGATCATCTCCCTCGGAATTGCAAACATGAGAGAGACCACCATTGTCTGGAACAAGTCCACTGGTCGCTCTTTGAACTATGGTATTGTCTGGAACGACACCAGAACCGCTGAGATCGTCAACAAGAAGAGAGCCAGCGTCTCCGCTGAGAAGCTCGAGGAGCTCAGACAGAAGAACGGTGTTCCACTCTCCACATACTTCTCTGCTTCCAAGCTCAGATGGTTGATTGACAACGACTCCGAGGTCAAGGAGCTCTACGACCAGGGTGAGTTGATGTTCGGTACCATCGACTCTTGGTTGATCTACCACTTGACTAAGGAGCAGTCTCACGTCTCCGATGTCACCAACGCTGCCAGAACTATGTTCATGGACATCAGAACCTTCAAGTACGACGACGAGTTGTTGGCCTTCTGGGACATTGACCCAAAGAAGGTTGCCCTTCCAAAGATTGTCTCCTCCTCTGAGCACTACGGTGCCTTCAAGACCCCAGAGCTCGCCCCATTGGGTTACTCTGGTGCTTTGTCCAAGGCTGCCCTTGAGAAGCTCTCTACCATTGAGGGTATCCCAATCTGTGGTTGTTTGGGTGACCAGTCTGCTTCCCTTGTCGGTCAGTTGGCCTTGAAGAACGGTGCTGCCAAGTGTACTTACGGTACTGGTTGTTTCCTTCTCTACAACACCGGTAAGCAGACTTTGATCTCCAAGGCTGGTGCTTTGACCACTGTTGGTTTCTGGTTCCCAGCTCTTGCCGAGTCTGAGAACTACCCACACTACGCCCTTGAGGGTTCCATCTCCGTTGCTGGTTCCGTTGTCCAGTGGTTGAGAGACAACTTGAAGTTGATCAACCAGGCCCAGGACATTGGTCCATTGGCCAACCAGGTTGAGAACTCTGGTGGTGTTGTCTTCGTTCCAGCCTTCTCTGGTTTGTTCGCCCCATACTGGGACTCTGAGGCTAGAGGTACCATCTTGGGTTTGACTCAGTACACCACTGCTTCCCACATTGCCAGAGCCGCCCTTGAGGGTGTCTGCTACCAGGCTAGAGCTATCTTGAAGGCCATGGCCTCCGATGCTGGTGCTCAGGGTGACTTCTTGGAGCAGGCCGTTGGCACTTACGAGAAGGCTCCATTGTCATTGTTGGCTGTTGATGGTGGTATGTCCAAGTCCGATGAGGTCATGCAGATCCAGGCTGACATCTTGGGACCATGTGTCACTGTCAGAAGATCTCCAAACGCTGAGGCTACTGCTCTTGGTGCTGCTATCGCTGCCGGTATGGCCCAGAAGAACGCTGCCGACAGATTGTGGGATGACTTGGATGACGTTGTCGCCTCCATCGGTGGTGAGTCCCAGGGTGACTTTGTCTCACAGTCCAAGGACGAGGAGAGAAGACAGCACTGGACCTTGTGGGAGAGAGCCGTCGAGAGAGCTTCTGGCTGGATCTCCAACTAAGTTTGGTGCTCTGCTCCAGGCTTCAGCTCTTTGGGATCTCTTGAAAAGGGGGGTTCCAGTAATGGTTTCACGACTCTCGTAAAATAGCTATGTATGTTGATGTTGTCCGCAATTTGTGTACATATGGTCATGATGGTTTAGGTTAATTCATGTATTGGTTTGATTTTGAATGCTCTTGACGTAGACTCTGAATTTGGTTTGATCTTGATCATCTCTTGATTGCATCTCTTGTTGAAGACGGCTGAACCTGGGGTTGAGATACCGCGGGGTAGACTGTGGCCTCTAGCGAAAGGGAGCAACACCCGAACACCAATAATATTTTTCACAGTCACAAAACTTTTCATGAAGAGGGACGCGATCGAACGAGTTCGCGGAAGTCGTGCACATACCAGGTTTCTCCTGCTCGATCGCGGAACTGCTGTGTGTGTGGTGCGTGGGAGCCTACGCCCGTGAAAAGTGAAAAACTTCAACTGTTGTGGCACCTATAGACCAGGTTCAAAGAGAAGTCACCCACACATCTTTTATCAAAATGGCTCCAAAGGGAAAGAAGGTTGCTCCAGCACCATTGGCTCAGAAGTCCGCCAAGGCCTCTAAGGCCTCCAAGAACCCATTGGCTGAGTCCAAGCCATTGAAGTTCGGAATTGGCCAGGCCATCCAGCCAAAGACCAACCTCTCCAGATTCGTCAGATGGCCAGAGTACGTCCGTCTCCAGAGACAGAAGAAGATCTTGAACCTCAGATTGAAGGTCCCACCAGCTATCGCTCAGTTCCAGCACACTTTGGACAGAAACACCGCTGCTGAGTCTTTCAAGCTCTTCAACAAGTACAGACCAGAGACCAAGGCTGAGAAGAAGGAGCGTCTCACCAAGGAGGCTGCTGCCATCGCTGAGGGTAAGACCAGACAGGAGGCTTCTCCAAAGCCATACGTCCTCAAGTACGGTTTGAACCACGTTGTCTCTCTCATTGAGAACAAGAAGGCCAAGCTCGTCTTGATCGCCAACGACGTTGACCCAATTGAGTTGGTCATCTTCTTGCCAGCTTTGTGCCGTAAGATGGGTGTCCCATACGCCATCATCAAGGGTAAGGCCAGACTCGGAACTTTGGTTCACCAGAAGACCTCTGCCGTTGCTGCTTTGACCGAGGTCAGAGCCGAGGATGAGGCTGCTCTCGCTACCTTGGTTTCTACCATCAACTCTAACTTTGCTGAGAAGTACGAGGAGAACAGAAAGCACTGGGGTGGTGGTATCTTGGGTGCCAAGTCCCAGGCTAAGGAGGTCAAGAGACTCGCTGCTATTGCCTCTGCTGCTTCCTCCGAGAAGAAGTAATCGCTGTTGCCTAGTTTTCTACTCTGTAATGGTATACAAAATTTCGAAACCAATCGTTTGTCGTAGACCAACATGCGTAAGATGATATGTTTCTACATCCTTTTCGATCTGGTCGTGGAGTTTCTTTGGAAGTACCCTCTGTTGTGATCAAACCGATCACAGATCTTAGCGACAGACACCCCAAACGCTTCATACTTCGGTGAGCATGACACAGATAGTTAGGATTATGGATTCGAAGTCGCATGTTATCGAAAGGAAATCAAATGCACATAGATCTCTGTCTTTGTTCTCTTTAAAGAGCAAGGGGGTTCAAAGTTAGGAGAGCATGGTACGCGCCACACGTCCCAGTCTGACCACTCGCAACGTACGACACTTCTCCTTTCCGCAGCCTTTGGAGACAAAAAGGACCAAAATACTGCTGCTTCAACGATTATATACATCAAGAACAACTACAACTCAGTCAACTTCAACTAGACTTCACAAATGGAGCTCTTCGTGTTGATTCGCGAGAGAGCCATGCTCCAGCCAATAAGCGGTGGGAGTTTCGAAACTGAGGAAAAAAAGTAAGCACCAGGCTCTTGAAGCTTGAAGCAGTGATCATCGAGACTCCTTCACCACCACCGCTTTCCATTCACAAGCACACACTTTACACATACACAATGTCTTTCCTTGCAGATCTCATTGAGTCTTTTGTTCCAACTTTGGCCTTCGCTGAGGTAAGTCCTGCTTTCCCACGACTGCTGACCCATGCCGTTATCGCAGTCGCAGTGATCTCGAGCCTCGAACATTGAAGAACTAACAATTTTGGTTATAGGAGCCTACTGAGGAGGTTGTTGAGGAGACACCATCTGAGGTGACTGAGGCACCAGTCGAAGAGGAAGTTGCACCAGTTGAGGAGACCCCAGCTGCTGAGGAGGAAGCTCCAGCTGCTGAAGAGTCTGAGGCCCCAGCTGAGGAGGCCACCGAGGAGGCCGCTGCTGAGGAAGAGGAGGCCCCAGCTGCTGAGGAGGCTTCTGAGGAGGCTGCTGAGGAAGAGGAGGAAGAAGAGGAAGAGGAGGATGAAGACGAGGAGGAGGAAGAGGAGGGAAGCGGTGACCCAATGGTCAAGCTCACAAAGGAGTGTTCCGAGTTGAAGAGCATCGCTCCATACCTTCACCACTACGAGCACTGTATTGCCAGAGTCACCAAGCAGCAGGAGGACCCAGACTACGAGCAGCTCGACTACAAGGAGGACTGTGTTGAGGAGTTCTTCCACTTGCAGCACCACCTTAACGACTGTATTGCTCCAAGACTCTTTGCCAGACTCAAATAAGAGCACACCAGTCTCGCACACAAACCACCAGACTCCACCACTGTCACTGACATTCATGAACTGAAATGATCCCACACAAAAGCTACAACACACCTTATACTCTCATGGTTCGTCATTTCGTCTCTCCCACAAGCTAGAGGCCCGCACGGTCACCCGGAGAGAGAGAGAGACGAGCAACTTGTACACATATTTATTTGACTTGGAGTATACACGCGTTAATCGAAGCCTTTCGACCCGACCTCTAGATAGCGTCTGGATGTCTCGATCCGATACGAAGTAACCACCGCGAGCCGCCAAAGAAAAAGTTCGAAGCGTACAGCCCGCCCACACACAAATAAAGGCACGGCGCTTCCATCACCAAAGCTTCCAGGGCAAAACTCTGCCAGCGGCTAATCTCCTTGTTACGGTCACCAATCCCACAGACACCACACCCAGCGCGCTCTGCCTGTTGTACACGAGCCGCCCTGTCCAGCGCTGCCTTATCTCATTCCTTCATTGCTACGCTGCGACAGCCACACGGTCCCATCAAGCTCTTGACAGCCAACAATACACACGACGGAAAAATTGACGGAAGCACATTACACCGTCTAACTAGAGTGTTCAAGACTCCTCGCAGCCACAAACAGCGATACCCAGTACTGGCCACACCGGCCCCCACCACACGCTCAGTCAAGCAGATACACCACCGCACACACCCAAAGCAGCACAGACAGCAACAATGGACTACAACTACAAGAAGTCCCTGTCCAGGCCATCCTCCTCTCCAAACCCGTCACAAACACAGACTTTCCCGAAACACTCTGAGTTACAGCGCACCATTGGAAAGACTGGCTCACATAATGAGGTCCTCCAAGCTCACAGATCTCCCAGCTCGTCACTGAACAACAACCGCTCACCCAACGCCACGCTTCAAAGGAACTCGAGCTACGAACAGACGTATTCCCCAGTGAGAACTCCATCCTCGTCACAGCGGCTACCCAAATCTCGTGCCAACTCAGGCACACGATCATATCAGAACGCACAGTTCATCGCACATGAAAAGACCTACTTGAAGAAGATCAAGAACGACCTGGCAGACGACTACTATACAAAAGCCATCATTTCAGACCCGACGGACAGTGAAGATGATGAGAGTGTCACTGAGGAGGATATGGACGATGACGATGACATGGACCTCTATGCTGGTAGAGAACGAGCACATGGCACGAGTCTTGAGATGGACCACCTGGATGTGTCTGTATTTGAGAACAACAGAGAGAAACCGAAGATTTTGGAAAGACTTGAATGGCAGACTATGCTCAGCCTGGTGCTCAACGGTGACGTGGTAAGGTCAGAGAAGAGACGTATCATCACACAGACAGACTTCTACTTTCAGAGCACATACAAGGACAACCTCTGGTTGGGTATCAAAGCTTACCTTCTTGGAAGATCAGAAGATCAACAGAGGAAGATCATCGAGTACTCCAGATCCATGTCAGATGAGACTTTCAATGAGATCTTGAACTTCAAGGTACAGAATGCTGACAATGCTCTAGTTGAAGTTCGCCAGATTTTGGACAAGTACGACACAGTCAAGGAGCTCTGGAGAGACCAGAAGGAAATGGCAAAGGACAAGCCGATCTGTGCTTCACCTGCCTTCGTTCAGAAGATCGACGCTCTTATATCTTGGAAGAACATCACAAAGACATTGAGAAGAGAAGTCAAAGGGTTGGAGGAGTGGACACAGAGTAAAAACCTTGACTTGACACAAGTGAGAAACGACGGGTTTGTTGACACGTCGTTTGCCGACACGATCTTGAAAGAGAAGGAAATTCCTACAATCTTCCAAAAGCGAATCTTTGAGCCGCATGTCCCATGGTTGAACAAGTCCAAGTTGGCATACTTGACCTATCAGGATGCATTTGACGAGTTGAATCTCCCCAGCTACATGCCAGAACTCAACAAGCTCTACATATTCCCAATGAGATTGATTGAGGCAACTATCCGCATTCGTTTGGACTACGCAAGAAAGTTGACAAGTCCTACCATGATGATGATCGATGAGATGATTGATGACTTTTCCCTTTATGTCATGTTGGCCATCCAAATCAAGCAGGCACACACCCACTACCAGAAAGGATGGGACATTGAACTTGACACCCCACGGGAGTTTGACCACATTGTTCTTGAGGCAGTTCAGTACCTCTTCAGCTTGCTCCACAGAAAGTTGATCAACACCACGACAAAGAGTTTCAGAACATTCAAGGAACCAGATGACTTGGAAGCATGTTGGTCCGTTATGAAGAATGTTGGTTGCTTCATCGATAGCACCGGGCCAGAAGTTGCTTTCCAGATCTCATCGCTAACTGCCAAGTTGGTTCAGCGTTTGAACACTCTCATTATAAACCAAGGCAAGCTGTTGGACACGATTCAAAAGGACACCGGACTCTCTCAACAGCAGAAGTACAATGAGGTGACCACCTGGGCCACAACAAGTGCTGATATGCTCAATCTGGTCAGAAGAAAGTTGAACAAATTCTCCAATGGTATCCGCAAGGCATTCTTGAACTCCGCACTCTTCTCGATGAACAAGATTGGCTCATTCTTGGACTTGTTGAGAGACACCGATCACTTCTTGGTTCAGGTTGGTAACACAAATGGCATCCACGTCCTTGCGTGTGGAAATCTTTTTGGAAGGGATGAAGACATCATCAACATCTTGCGAGGTAAAGAGATTGGCTCAGATCTCTACAAAACCAGATCTTCCATCATCGAGATTGATCTTGATGACTACGAAGAGGAGTCAGAGATTGGCTACGTGATTGTTCTCAATCCATCCAAACCAATGCTGTGGGATGGTGCCATTGTCACAATTCATGCTGAAGTTGATCTCAACCTTGATGTGAAACCAGGTGAAGCGTTGCTCATCACACAGGGCTCATCACAGACCTTGAAGCACACCAAGACCATCTTTACAGACATTGTCGGGGACACTGCAACATTGATGCAGTACAGATCCTCGCTTTACCGTGTGCACAAGGAGTTGGTGAGAACCGAGAAGTTGTTCTACAAGTCAATTCTCTCAACTTTCACCGAGGGTGAACGCTGCAAGCAGATCATTCAGAAGGTAAACAAGCAACATGAATCGATCTATGTGGTCTATTCATTCTTGAGGGATCTGACCAAGACCTACGTGAAGACTACTGATGGTATCAAGAAGACCGTTATTATCAAGAAGATGATTGCCATGGCTATCAACTGGGTCAGTTTCATCGTTGATGACTGCATTCCTACTGACAAGAAAACTTTCAGATGGTGTGTTTCTGCTCTTGAGTTTGCCATGGAGGTTTCCAAGGGATACAACATTTTGACGTTGAGTGATGAACAGTTCAACAAGCTCAAGGACAAGGTTGCTGGTTGTATGTCGCTGTTGATTTCCCACTTTGACATCATGGGTGCAAGATCAAGCGAAGCTGAACAGAAGAAGGTGATCAACAGTAAACCAAACAACATCCAAGATGATCAGATGTTGATGAAGCTCTTTAGTGAGCAGACTATGAGACAGATTGAGGCATTGGATGAATCCATTTCCAACAAGGCAGTTGGTAAGGTGTTGGACGATACGATGCAGGAAAACCAGTACTTGTCCTTCTTGGCTTCTTCATTCTCCTCACTTTCTATGAGATGGCAGAAGAGAAAGTTCCTTGGTGGTGGTTCATTTGGAAGTGTCTACTCAGCTTTGAACTTGGATACTGGTGCTGTTTTGGCTGTGAAGGAGATCCGTTTCCATGACATCCAGTCCATCAAGCAGGTTGTTCCTCTGATCAAGGAGGAGATGACCGTTCTTGAGATGCTGAACCACCCTAACATCGTTCAGTACTATGGTGTTGAGGTACACCGTGACCGAGTCAACATCTTCATGGAGTTCTGTGAAGGTGGCTCGCTTGCATCGTTGTTGGAGCACGGACGAATTGAGGATGAGACTGTGATCCAGATGTACACTCTTCAGTTGTTTGAGGGTTTGGCTCATTTACACGATATGGGTATTGTTCACAGGGACATCAAACCGGAGAACATTCTTCTTGACCACAACGGTATCATCAAGTTTGTCGATTTCGGTGCTGCAAAGGTGATTGCCAAGAATGCAACAAAGAAGGTTGCCACCAAGGTGAACAGTATGACTGGTACTCCGATGTACATGTCCCCAGAGGTTATCACTGGCTCATACTCTTCCAAGTACGCTGTTGATGTTTGGTCCACAGGCTGTTGTCTTCTCGAGATGGCCACCGGTAGACGTCCATGGGCAAACTTGGATAACGAGTGGGCCATTATGTACCACATTGCGGCTGGTCATTTACCACCATTGCCTACTAAGGACCAGTTGAGTGAGGCAGGTTGCAAGTTTTTGGTCAAGTGTCTTGAGAGGGATCCAAACAAGCGTCCAAGTGCCCAGAGATTGCTCGAGGATCAATGGCTTGTTGACATTAGAATACTCGCATTTGGTGAGAGTTCTTCTTCATCAGAGGTATCATCGGACATTGGAGTATGATGATAAATTCGAGTATAGTTGAGAGTATAATTTATGATAAAGACTAATGATTTTGATTTTGAACGTGTAGCTGTACGTTTGATGGTATGTACGCCTACCCCTGCTGAACAATGATTCCTGTCCGGTTCAAGAGCTCCGCAGCAACATCTGCAACATCCAAGTTCTTCCCAATCAGCACCAGCTTCGAAGTCTTCAGCTCCGTCTGTGTAGCATCAATGAATTCATATGCTTCTCGTACCGCTTGTAGAACCTTGATCTTGTCATCAAACAGTACCACACCCTTGGCCCTGTGAACCTCGATAGACTTGCCATTAGCTGTGTTCTCCCAAAGGATGTACTGAATGAACTTCTCAAACTCATGGAACTCTTGCTCAGTGATCAATCCAAAGTCAAATGAGATGGTTGATATGCGTGAATCATGAAACGAGCCTCTGTCTTCTCCAAGCTTGATGTTCCCCTCGAATGCATGAAGGTCAAGCAGCTTGGACACATCGATGTCACCATACTGAGTCTCATGGATTGGTGCTGTGTTGTTAATGTCTCGAACAATCTGTGTGATCTCACCCCTCTCAGTCTTTAGTGTATCGATTTTGTTCAATAACACAACGTCAGCCATCGCAATCTGGAGATGAGCCGTTGTGACACCATCCTCCTTCAATTCGCCATGGCCATGCTCAGAGTGCCAATGACCGCCAACATCCTTCAGACACTGTTCAATATTTCCAGCATCCAGGACAGTTACGACGCCATCAATGTACACGTTGCTCTTGATACCTTCATCCAACCAGAACATTCGTGCTATTGGAGCTGGATCAGCAATACCGGATGTCTCCAAAAGGATATAGTCAATGGAGTCTCCCGAGCGCTCAATAAGGTCTTCGATCGCCTGAACACCAGCATCACGGACTGTGCAACACAGACAACCATTGCCCAGGTCGAGCCACTCGTTGTATGACTTCTTGCCGTCAGTAACTGTCAGTGACTTCTCAATCTCCGATGAGTCTCCAAACTCGTTGAGTATCACGGCAAACTTGCGCTTTCCCTCCTTTGCAATATGTTGCAGAAGAGTGGATTTCCCAGAGCCAAGGTAGCCAGTGATTATTGTGACGGGAATCTTGCGGATAGGCGTATCCAACTCATTCTGTCGGAGCTTGAGTGTATCCTGGTACTTCTGGACTTGGTCTTCTGTGAGTGAGGGATCCACAAACTGTGCCCGTTCGAGACGGTCGTTGAGGTCGGGCTCTTCGCCGGTGACGAGGTCTGGAATGTCGTCCATTGTGTGCCAATAGAAGATCAAAGGCGAAGACTGCTTGACATGGAAGAAGATCTAGGGATGAGGACGGAGAAGGTGGCCAAACAATTTCGCGAATCCCGCGAATCTGTCCTATATGCAAATCAAAACAAGAGCGCCGCCACACTCCAAAACGTCAACACTCCAGCTCAACTTCCACTTTGAGAAGGTCGTCGTCATTGTCAAAGATATTCAAGATGGACAGCGAGCCCGACTACGATGGAGCACCTACGAGGACGACATTTCAGCCCAATATTGCTGATCTCGAGCTGCTTCTCGACGACGATTGGCGAGACAGACCCGCCTCCGAGTGGGCAATTGCAAGCAGCGGCACTCTCTTGGCCAGGATAGAGAGGTATCGTCGTGATAATGCATACAGGCGACCAGCATTCATAACAGTATCCAATGAGGTTCCATTCCATGTGATGATCAAATTTGCAAATGTTGCCTACGGATATGATGGTTGGTCAACGCGGATTCTGGAGTCGAAGGTGGTGGAGCAGAAGGAAGAGGAAGAGAAACACACACTAGTCGTCGAGAGTACAGTGAGGGTGACACTGAAGGATGGAACTTTCCATGATTGCAAGGGTATTGGATCTGGGCTGAACCAGCCCCAGAAGTCCCAAGCTTTCAGCAAGGCCAAGAAGGAGTCGATTACCAGTGCTACCAAGAAATGTATATTGGAGTTTGGTGAGATTGTGTTAGGCCATGAGGACAAGGTGAAGAGGGGATACTACACTGGTGGTCGGATGTTCGACTTCTGACACACAACTGTCTCTTAATGAATGATGCATATAATGACTCCACTATTTAGTAGTCCAACACACTGAGTGCTGGGAAGACCGGTACTGTTGGAACAGGAATCTCAGCAACATAGTAAACCTCACCATTTTCGTCAATGCGCTCACGATCCCTCTCACTGATGTTATAGATCTCGACAACATTCTCTCTCAACTCATCCAAGAGCTCAACAAATGTTTTCTGGATCTGGTAGGCCTGTTGTCTCTTGGATCTTCTCAAAAGTCCCTCGATCAGTGATACAGCCTCTGGGGTAGTTTGTTGTAGTCTCTCAAGCATACGACCAACAGACTGCACAAGGTATTCCTCCTCATAGACAGTTCCCTTCTTACCTCTGGCCTTCTTTCGCTCCTCACGACGTTTGTTCTTATGCGTCTTTCTGGTAGCACCGGTCTTTGCAGTACCACCCGTCTTACCAGTGTACCTCGTGAAGAACGAGTCCTTGGTGGAGGTCTCAGATGGAGCAACAGACACGTTATCAGACATGTCATTGTCCTGTTCTTGTCCATAGAAAGCGTATGGGTCCTGCTCCTTCTTGTCTCTGAGTTCCCTCAAACGTCTCAACTGCGAGGACAACTGGCCCTTACAATCAGCAAGAAGCTCAGCAATGACACCGAAGCCTTCTCCAAGTGCTGGGTCAACAACGTCTTCCACGAGCTCTGGCTTCTGGCCACAAAGCAAGATAGCATCGGCGTACAAGTTGGCACGGCAGTATAGACCCACAGCATCAGACAAGTGGCCACGACGAGCCTGAACAGCAGCAGCATCAGAGTACTTATGAGCCTCAGTTAATGCTGTCACGAGTCTGTCGGCAGATTCCTCATCCAACTGTGAAAACTCTGGCTGTGACGTGATCGATAGAGCCTCCTTCCAGCGTTGACCCTGAATGTAACACTCCAATGCGTCCGAAGGTTGGTTGAGAAGCTCATATGTGATACCTGCTTCAGCGTATGACTGGCGTGATGATAGATCAGACGCGTACAGAGCAAGAATGGTGTTCTGCTTCTCGTGCTCGTGTTTGTAGATGGTCAGCGCGTCCTTGTAAAGGCCATAGTCCACAACGTAGTCAGTGAACTCTTCAGTTAGTGCATCCTCATCCTTGATGATCTCAGAGAGATGTATGATTGCCTTCTCATGATTCTTCAAGTGTGTGTCAATCTCAAACTTGCGCCTGAGGTCTGACAATTCATACAAATGCTGGAGGAATGGAAGGTACTCCTTTGGATCCTTCTGGGACTGCTGTGCAATAGCAAGTGTCAGAGGCACATCGTAGATAGCCAATGCACTGTTGTAGAGGAGATTGACGTCTTGCAAGAAACAAAGATGAATGACACACTTCTCATACTGGTCAGAGTCCTTCAATGCAGAGATCAAACGAAGAGCAGCGTCGAGATTGGCTGGCTTCTCACAAGCGTATGTTGTGATGATGGTCTGTAGGTACTTCGCTTTGTTGGTCGGGGACAGGAGCACCTTGAGAATGGCCTCACAGATTGTGTTGATCTTCGAGTCGTTCTTCTCCGTTGGCTTCTGCGCAGGGGTATCGAAACCAGTCTCTCTGTACTTGGTAACAGTCACATCTTCCTCATGTAAACAAGACACAAACAAGTCCAAGTACTCAACCTTGTCAATCTGCTTGACAAACAGCTCAATGTTTGCAAAGAAAGCTGCTGGGTCGTAGTCATGCAAAATGTCCAAGTCGATTCTGTGGGTACGACACAACACAAATGCTTCCCTGTACTCCTTGGCTGCAATCCTGCTTCTCACTTCTCCAACAACCAGAATACGCGGATTGATTGTTTCCAGGTTTCCTCTTGGTGCCTGGAGAATGACAGCTGCTCGTGAAGGGATGACATTGACGAGGACTGAACCACGTTCGATGTCTCTTGTACGCTCGTCTGTGGTTTCCTCAAGTGCTTCAAACTTGGTGGTGTTGAGATGCACGAATCTGAGAGTGTGCTGAGCTGTTGTAATCATCAAGTGCTGATCAGTGACCTTCAACGATGTGACGGCCGATGCAATTTGGGATTCGTTGCAGAAGAGCTTTCCCGTTGAAGTCATACCGAAAGCAACTGTGTTCTTCTTCTTCTGTGCCCACATGGACTCAAATTCGTACTCCAGATCATCCATGCCACCGGTGTTGATTGTCACAAGCTCAAAGTCACAACAGAACTGTGGGAACTTGGTCAACTCCACCAAAGTGTACTCTTCATCATCACCCTTGTCAACAGCATACACAGTACCTGTGATGGCCTCAACAACGATTCTGCTCCAGTCAGCGCTTGACTTCATCAGCACAATCTTCATGGGAGAGTCAATGACACCACAGACCATTGGATCACTAAGGGTCAGACAATCAAGAAGCACAACACGTGAGATACCAGCAGGGGTGTCAACCAAGACACCGACGACATCTTCATTTGCGAATGCAATTTGTCTCAACGTTTCATCCTCAGCAGCAAACTCATTCTTATGAACTGTCGCCTGGATCAGCGGATGTCCCTTGGTGTCCCAGTCCACTGAAGCGAGCACAACCGCTGAGTTCGTCAACACGGCAAATATCTCGTTTGACCGACTAACACATGCATCGAGAATGTTTCCTGTATCCACGTCCAGCTCCCTGAATGCCATGGGTGGTGGAACATTGGCAAGAGTCATCGGTGTGATGTTAAGTGTTGAGCCATCGACAACAAGGTTCATACCCATGTCCACTGGTGGGGTGGTTGGACCTGTGGTGGTCTTGTGTGCAAAGTCCACAATCTCGAGCCCGGTAGGCGTTCCAATGAGGAGAGTAAGGTGCTTCTCAGGATGCCATCTGATGAATTGGACATCGGTGAAGGAGAGTTCCTGCTTGAGGTACCAGTGGTAGTTCTTTGTGGTCCAAATGTACACCGAGTCTCCCGAGAGAAGAGCCAGTGCCTCGTTGTTAGAGTTCCAGCACAGCTTATCAATGACAGCATCAAGGGGGATACGTGAGCAGAACTCACCATGACGGAGACCATTACGCTCAAAGAACACAATATCAAGAGATGGCTCATCATCCTCAGAGTCTGGAAGCGGTATCGTGTTTCTCTGCACAGACGTGAGCAACGGACCCCAACACAGATGGTTTTCAAGTGAGTCAACAGGTTCAGAAACACTCTCAAGTGCACCTTCACGAGTAAAGACACGGATCATTCTTCTCTGATTGTCACCAATAGTATCGATTGTAGAGACTGCGAATGCCTCACAGTCCTTTCTCCATGTGATTTCCACCTTGAGCGTATCGAAGTCCGTGAGTTCACCCAATGGGACATATGTTGGCATGGTAGGATCTCTCTTGTTGTGATCTCTCTCCAAGTCCAGCTGTCTCTCCAGTTCTTTAGCACCTTTACCCTTGAACTGGGTCTCTTTGCTTCCCCAACCAACATCAACGTGGTTTGAGAGTCTTGCATCATCAGCCACCAGCTTCGTCTCACTGATCGATTCAAAGTCTCTGCTCAACAGCACGACATTACGTTCTTCTGTGACAAGCACAAGAGTTTCTTCATCATCACTCCACTGTGCTGCAGAGATTCCACAATCAATAGAGCCAACGACTTCAACCACAGCTTCAGACTCACCATATGGATCATACTGGGCAGTGATAAGATCACCACTTGCAAAGACGAACACCAATGTCTGAGCGTCACTGAAGTGCACAAAACTCAGTAGATCACCACCAGAGTGTGGGAATGAGACGAGCACTTTCGTCTCTCCAACACGAGTGAACTGCTGGACTTCAAAGACACCAAACTCGCCAGGACCAAGCACAAGTGTCAACGAGTCGTTAACTGTGTCAAACACAGCCGAGCAAAGCGGAAGGTCCGGCGCAGTTTGTGATGCCGCAACGATACGTCCACGATTGAGACACACGAGGTTGCGCATTTGTAGCAGTAAGAGTTGGTTGAGTTATTCAGTACTTTTGACGGTGTTGAACTGCTCTTCATGACTTGTGGTGTAAATTTTTGGGAGCTCATCGGTGTGGCGCGTACCGTACGGTTGGGCCACTTAGATATACAGATTGGAAGCAGTTCTACACTTTCACGGATACAATGATGGGTGTTCATTCAAGCAGTTGTTGGTCATGAAATGGATGAGTGGAATGTGCTAATAATGGTCAAGTTTGGAGTCAATTACGACGCTGGAGCATCCACAAAGTCCTCTGGAGAAACCCACTCAGTTGCTTCAACTTGTTCAATTGAGACATTGCTCAGCTTCTTCTTGGACTTCTTCTCCTTCTTGTCTTTCTTGTCTTTCTTTTCCTTCTTTTCCTTCTTCTTCTTGTCCTTTTTCTCAGATTTCTCTTCTGGCTGCACTTCTTGTACCTCCTCTGATTGCTCCTTGATCTCCTCCGTAGACTCCTCCTTGGACTCTTCTGTGGTCTCTTCCTTGGACTCTTCTGTGGACTCGTCCTTCTCCTCTGTGTCTATGCCCTTAAGCTCTGCGTCCTCATCAATCATGACCTTCAACAGCTTCTGTGCTCTCTTGGCGTAGTCAGCGTCCACACTTGTAAGCTCATCGTTGACCTCCTTCTTTGGCTTCTCCTTCTTCTTCTCCTTCTGATCCTCCTCCACATCCTTGTCTTCCACTGCTGGTTCCTCTTGCAACTTGTTCCACCTCTGAACAACATCTCTGAGAATCTCCACCATTCTGTCCTGACTTCCTCCTTGAAGTCCCTCGAAGTAGTTCAACAAATGCTGCTCGTACTCTGCTCCGATGACCTTGACATGCTTGAGGATCCAGTTCTGTTTCTGCTTGGAGAACTTCCACTGCTCCTTGTCTTCGGTGTACTGCTTCAAGTAGACGAGCTGGTCCTTCTCAGGAGGCGGAGGTCTTTCGCTCTTTGGCAGCTTCTGGCGCTTGGGCTCCTTCTTTCCCTCTGTGGATTGTGGACGGACTCTCTTTGGGGCCTTCTTCTTTGCAACGGACGCTGTGTCGAGATGCTCAGTTAGTGCCAACGGATCGGAAGTCAAAGTCTCTGAGACCTTGAGACCGAGACGCTTCCACGCAGGTACGTGTTCAGCCATATTTAGTGTGTGTTTGTGTGCGTTTGTGGTGTTTTCCGTGTTCTGGTGGTGTTCTTAGGGTTAGAGGAAGTTTTTGCCTGTACGCGCGCTATATGAAAATTTGTTCAGCACCTCTTTCTCCCTTTCTTTGCACTCTTTCCCCTTCTCCACATTCAAATTTCAGCACTCTAGTGGAGGGCTATTGACTGTGTCCGGTGCTGGCGACGTCTGGAGAACCTTCTGGGCTTTTCAGTGCGTCTCTGCCGATTCAGGACCGTCTTCCACCGATGCGAGAAGGATCATCACACGGTTTGAGTCTGGCACATTGTAGGCTCCAAGTGGGCCTCGTGGGTGCTTGATATAGAAGGTTGTGGACATTCATTTGGTGTATAGACTGTGTGTACAAGTGCTAATATTACAGCATCACCATCCTCCCATTGTAAGCGCATACATAACCCGAGAAGCAGACGGAGATACTCCCCACTACTTCCACTTAACATCTCTCGCAAACACATGAATCGACTCATACAACGTTCAATCATCAAAAGAATGAAGATCAACGCCCTCATCACCGACTGGGACGACACAATCTCCAATGACACGATCCACCTTGTCGCCCAGGCCGCCTATGCAGCTAAACCATCCTTCCCAACGCCATGGTCCCACTTCGTAAAGCTTTACATGGACAACTACAACGACTACACATCGGTCAAACATAAGAGAGACACATTGGACGATGAAAGAGTATACCAGGTTGGCATGAAACCGGTTGAGATGTCATCTGTGAACGAGTACGTGAGACTGGGTCTCTTTAAGGACGTGCCACTCACCGCACTCAAGGAACAAGCAGCCAAGGTCGAGTTGAAGCCGGGTGCAATCGGCACAATCAAGCTCTTGATATCCAGAGACATCCCAATTCGTATCCTCAGTGTTAACTGGACATCTGTGATCATGGAAGAAGTGCTCAACCTCAATGGGATCAAAGTGGATGGACACAAGGTCAAGATCGTCACCAACGAGTTCGAAGCGGTTGATGGTGTGCTAACAGGGCAGGTCTCTCCATTGCACAACATCAGAACTGCTGTTGACAAAGAAGAATCATTTTACGGAATCACCAAAGAACTGGGAATCAATGATGGAATTGTCTACGTTGGTGACAGCTCTACGGATCTCTTTGCGTTGCTTGCAGCCAACACTGGAATCGTTATCAGCGGGGGTTCTGCACTCAAGACACTAAACCACTACAACATCCCACACGACACAGATCTCAATGGTTCAAACTCAATCAAGTGTATTAGCAGCTGGGAGCAAATTCTCCAACATATACAATAGTCTCACAACTCAATATACTTGTCAACTCTCACCAAACCTTCAAATCTGTTACTCCAAGACGTAGTATCCGGAGCGTACTGCAACACCTCATCAAATGCTGAAATTCTGCGACGAGCAACACCATCAACAATAATATCGTCCTCATACTCACCCCAGTAGCATGAGACATGCACACCCAAGTTGTTCTCTGGGCTATCAATCGGCTGTTGCTCCTCACCATCTTCCAGCCATTTAGGAACCCACTGGATGCCCACCTTGAAGTTCGATTGTTCCCAGTTGAGCTTGTGCAAGTGGACTTCGTCAATACCTTGAGGCCACTTGAACACCAAGTTACCGTCAGAGTCAGTGCTTCCACCAACTGGAACACTCTTCTGAACACCAGCAACACTTGAGTTGGAAGGACTGTCCTTGAACAGTGTGACCAAACGAACAGGAGACTTTCCCTTTCCAGCAGAGTATGTGCTTGAGTTGAACTTCAGGTGACAGAAACGGTTAGCAACAGCAGTGATGTTGAGCTCAACCTGCAATGGAGAGTACGGACTCTCAACTGGATCCTTAGTCTTGACGATTCCAACTTGGACATACGAGTCGAACTCATTGTCCTCAGTAGTTCCCTCAACCAAGTATGGACGAGCGCCAACGTATGTGCAGAGCTCATTACCATCACCTTGATTCACACATGACACATTAGTACGACTCTCCTTGATTGATGGCAAGTCACCAAACACATCCTGCAGGAACCCAGTTCTTCCAAACGCCTCAAAGTAAGGAACAGACCCATTGTCCAAGTCGATTGTCTGTGCAACTCTGAACTTGATTGGGGCCTCTGCTGAGAATGGAGCAGTGGTGATACTGGTCAACAAGCCACCAATGACACTGACGATCAACACAAGGGCAAAGAGTGCATTTAACTTGTATGCGAATGGCAACAATGGGATCGACACAGCAACAGCACTGGCAAGCACTGCACGGAAGACAAACTCATGGGAGGCAAGACTCTCATGCACGGTCTGGTTGATCCCCTCAAGACAGAGCTCAACGGAGACGTATGTCAACAGTGTGGTGAGAGGAACCAGAATGAGGTATTGCAAGCTCCAGTCGTATGTGAATGAGTTGTGCTCTGGGTGGGCTTCCTTGACCGCTTCCGGTTCTGGCTGATCTGTGTCTGAGTCAAAGTGTGGGATGGAGTTTGGAAGCAATGGTGCTGTCTCGTCATTACCGTTGGCAGTCTGGGACGTTGAGCTCGAGGAGGAGATTGAACCGTATGAAGTTCCAGAGACATGACGTCTGCGTGGACTGGCGATGGCGATTCCAAGAAGACCCAAGACAGATGCAACGGAGTAAAGAATGTAGAAGATTGTCAACAAGTAGAAACCGGACCCGTTTCCAGTCTTCGATGAGGCAATGGTGGTGTACAACAACAGTGCCCAGTGAACAACAAATATCTCAAGGGTGATGACGAGCTTAAGGTCATGGACTGGCCAGAGTGCTTGCGTTGTAGTGAGTACCACGTAGTTGACAAACAAGAATGTGGCTGTCACTGTGACAAGAGGTGAGATGAAGTCACGGGAGACAATGTATGGGTTGAAGAAGTATATCACCTCGTTAACAAACTTGGCAACAATACCGGCAATAGCAACGGAGATTGGGAGCCTGAAGAATGCAAACCCTATGCTCCAGATCTTTCTCTTGCTGATGATAACCCCAAAGAATAACAAAACAACAGGCACAGCAGCAAGCAGGATGATGTTCAAAGTGTTCACCAAAGCAAATGGCAAAGCAACAAAGAACAAGCCCAAGAAGTCAAAGTAGACAGCCGGAGTGACATGTTCACCATCACCAATGGTCTCTGCATTGGCCAAATCCAATGTCAAGTCCAGGGTGTTGCCCAACATGTGCCACAATGCGTTCTTAGATGTATGCTTGATACTGTCTTCAGCAGTATGATACAACGATCTTGGCTTGTAGAACGCAATGTCGAAGCCTCTGAGTCCATTCTGGAAGTATACTCTGTAATCGGTCTCACTGCGGATGACACCGCTGGCAAACGCCTGTTGGAAGATGGATGTTGCGAATGGAGATCTGACACTGCCGTAGTGCTTACCGACATCGTAGTCAGTAGTACGGAACAAGACAGCACGCTCACCAGTGCCTGTTCCCTCGAGATTGATGAAGAATTTGACGTCAGAACTCCACGGATGGTTGAAGAACACCTCTGCACCAAACAAACCAAACTCTTCATTGTTGTTGAAGTTGAACACAATAGTACGCAGAGGCTGCTCGCCAGTAGCGGCAAAGTGCTCAATAACACCAAGCATCGAGGCAATTCCCGTCCCGTCATCAGTGGTTCCATATGCTGTTGGAACAGAGTCGTAGTGCGCACTGAGAAGAACACCTTCAAGAGAAGGGTCGCTTCCCTCAATTCTCACCAAGACGTTCGAACTCTCAAAGTAGTGCAATGGGTAGAAGTCACGAGAGCTGTTCTTCCAGCTCTGACTGATGTCGAACATGCTGAGTCCTGATGCCCAGTCGTCATCGACGGTGATGTTCAGGTTGCTCTTCTTAGCGAGGGCTTTAGAGCGGGCAAGGAGATAGTCGTGCACATCGTCATTGGCGTGCGAGACATATGGATGAGGTTTGTGTGATATGACCTGGAGATCCAACCAAGCGGATCTGAGAATCTCTGGCTCTTCAGATGGAAGTCTGAGACTGTTGTACTTGGCCAGGGGAACGATGAGGAAGACAGCAAGGTAAGTGAGGGCAACAAACAGTGTCAAAGAGGTCTTTCTGAAACCGAAAATGGCACGGAAAGTCTTGACAAAGATGGATGGACCCTTGTGAGATAACGACTTAACACTTGGCTGCCATTGTTGTTGGACTGGAGCCGGTGATGGCGGCGGAGTGGTGTCTTCAGCGAGTGGATGGGACGGTGGCTGGCTTCCCTTGTAAATGCTGCTAGAGCTTGCCACCAAAACGTCTGGTTCGGAGGAGCTCATAGTGTCTGTTTAGGTATACAGAGATAATGGGCACTCGAACAAGCTTGGTTTCAAGGGGTCCTGGGTTTCCTGTACGGTCGAGCCCCTTGCAAAGTAACTCAAACTGTGTTGATGTTTTTAAGCGCGAGATAAGCGGTCACGGCCGAGCCTTCAGTATGGCGCAGATCTTTAAACTGCTGGAACACCACAATCAATGGTAGAATTGAGGGTTAGACAGCTGGAGTCACTACAACTGAATGTTAAAGCAAAATTGTTCGTTTGTATTTTTATTGGATCCAATTCCCAGTAGTGTACAGATGGTCGTAAAAGTCATTAAATGTTGCCCCAAACCATGAAGTCACGTGCAGTCATAGTCGATGCCCAACTTAGAGCACCAAGAGAGCAGCACCGGCCATAGCAACAGCTGGAACGATGAACTTGGAGTAGCCAGAGTCAGCCTTGAAGGAAGCAGCACCGTTTGTTGTGTTGGTGTAGTTGGTGATGGTGTAGACGTCTTCGGTGGTGTAGACCGTTGTGTACTCTCCTGTCGATGAACCACTGGTGTAAGAAATCACTGAAGTCACCTCCTTTGCTTCTGTGGAGACCGTGGTTCCCAGAGTGGAGACGGTTGTGGAACCCTCAGAGTCAGTGGTTGTGGTGAGCTGGGCAGACAATGATGTACTTGGAGTCCACCAGACAGTGGTAGAGCCAGTGGTAGTTGGGGTCCACCATACTGTGACAGATGGAGTCCACCAGACAGTTGTAGAGCCACTCTCAACAGTAGATGCACCGGCCAAGGTAGTTGTACCACTGTTGACGCCAACAGACTCAATAGCAGCAGATGTTGTGGCAGTAGTCACAGCAGACTCTGGGGTCCACCAGACAGTGGTAGACTGAGCCTGGGAGTTGGTAGCCTGGGAGTTGACAGCCTGGGAGTTGACAGTCACCGTTGTACCCTGAGATGTAGCAGCCTCAGTCTCCTGTGTCTCCTGCTCCTGTGTTGTAACAACTGGTGTTGTGATGGCAGCAGATGTGGTAGCAACGGTGGCAGCAGCTTCAGTCTCCTGAGATGTAGCCTTGACAGTGTTAGCAGATGTTGTAGCGGCATTTCCCTCCTCAAATCCACCATCGTTCTGAGCCCTAACAAGGAGGGGAAGGAAAGCGGCAGCGGTAGCGATGTTGTTGAAAAGCATTGTGTTGTAGTTGGTTGTAGTTTGGATAGATGAGTGGTACTCGATGGGGAAGAACAAATATAGACATCTTGGCAGTCGATAGTGGGACGGGGATTGCCCACTCTTTATATATGAAGTCACGTCAGTTCAAATGCCGGTGACCGGCGACCAAGGCTTCGACGACGCCATCGTGAAATGCACGATCTGAGGCGTTGGATAAGATTTCTTTGTTCGGTTTGACACATTCTTGTGGGTTAAAAATAGAATTCGCCCTCGAGATTTCCTCTTAAGGCCAAAAGTAAACAAAGTTTAGCGAAAATGTGGCGCTAACCAGGCCCCTCAACCAGCCATCTCGGCGCAGGGCAGGGCTTTGAACTCATAAGCCATAAGCCTGCGGGGGATTTGTTAAAAATAGAGTTGGTGTGGAGGTGGAAGCTACAGAAGATCCCTGAGCTGTGGTTCATTGTGGCCGGCATTTGAAACTTGGGGAGTCGCCGGGGATCAGAGAGAGCTGATGGGGCATTAGTTGGCGTCGTCATGGCCATATGGACTACAACTTGAAACTTTTTCTAAGCAACAGGACTAGAAGAACACCCAAGAACACCATGAGACCCTTTAATCAATCTGATCTGATTTAAAAGTAGGCTGAGCAGCCAGCCTTTTGCGATCAGAACTGATGCTCTGCCCAAGGCTCAAGGGGGCTCGTGTACGCTTCTAAGCCCAATCTGCTCACTTTGAAGCGATATCACAGCGAACAAGCTTCCAGACTCATCAATTTCCTGAAAAAACATGGCTTTTCAGTGAGTCATTAACGTCTCAGCTCACTGCCAACGCAATTCCCCACACAAATCGAGCAAACAGAGGAAAATGTGACAGATCGAAATTGCTTACGTAATGTCTGTTTTGATTTCGCGACCTTCGTGCCTGTCGCGCGTGGAAGATCAACTTCACCAAACTGGACGTGATGACCCTGGTAAAGAGCTCCATCAAAGGGTTTAGTGTGCTATACACATCTCCTAGTGGTCAACTGGACAGCACACACCAACTTTGCTCTTGGACCTCCACTCACGACGTTTTCTTTCGCTTTCCCACTGTCCATTTCCATCTCTGACGCCAACACACAAACCCATCACAACATCTCCACACACACACACCAGATCCTTCAGCACGACATGGAACGCGAGTCTTCCATCACCGTGGCGGTCCGAGTACGGCCGTTCACCGAGAATGAGGCCACGCATCTGGTGAAGAAGCAGGACGACAGCATCTTTCTTGGAGACGGCGCCTTGAGCTTTGACACCAGCACCGCCAACAAGGAGAACATCTACACACCGAAGAGATACGCACCCAAGGGTATCCGCAAGATCGTGGACGTGGTTGATGATCGTATGTTGATTTTTGACCCGCCAGAGAACAACCCGTTGGCAAACATCTCGAGGAATGTCTTTGCACATGGCAAAAGAACCACGAGGTTCAAGGAGCACAGATTCGTGTTTGACAGACTCTTTGACGAAGAGGCTTCACAGGACGACGTCTATCACAGCACAACCAGGCCACTGTTGGACAGTGTTCTTGACGGGTTCAACTCTACTGTTTTTGCATACGGTGCCACTGGATGTGGTAAGACACACACCATCAGTGGAACTCTCGACCATCCAGGAATCATCTTTTTGACCATGAAGGAGCTTTTCGAAAGGATTGAGAACCTCAAGGATACCAAACACGTTGATGTTTCACTCTCCTATTTGGAGATCTACAACGAGACCATCAGGGACTTGATGCAGCCAGACAATGGTGGTAAGCTGCTGACCCTAAGAGAAGATGCCAACAAGAGGATCTCAGTTTCGAACTTGTCCACACACAAGCCTGACTCTGTCGAAGACGTCATGGACATGATCATCATTGGCAACAGAAACAGAACCAGTTCTCCAACAGAAGCCAATGCTACATCCTCCAGATCACATGCTGTCCTCCAAATCAACGTCATGCAGAAGAACAGAACAGCCGACATCAAAGAAGACCACACGTTTGCTACACTCTCCATCATTGACTTGGCCGGAAGTGAGAGAGCAGCTGCTACACGAAACCGCGGCGATCGACTTCAAGAAGGTGCCAACATCAACAAGTCATTGCTAGCGTTGGGAAACTGCATCAACGCATTGTGCGACATGAGAAGAAGAAACCATGTCCCGTACAGAGACTCGAAGTTGACGCGGTTGTTGAAGTTCTCACTTGGAGGCAATTGCAAGACCGTGATGATTGTTTGTATCAGTCCGTCGAGTCTGCATTACGATGAAACGTTGAATACGTTGAAGTATGCGGACAGAGCCAAGGAGATCAAGACGAAGGTTGTACGAAACCAACACAGCTTGAACCGTCACGTTGGGTCATATTTGAAGATGATCACCGAGCAGAAGCAAGAGATTGAGGAGTTGAGGGCAAGAGAAGCCACCCGGGTGCATGAAGCTCTTGATCGCTACAGACAGCAGAGAGAACGTGTGTCTATTGGTATCTTGGAATTTGTTGACAACTTGAAGCAGAATCTGAACACGAAGAAATTTGAGACTTTGAAGTTGAAGAAGTCACTCATCCTCACAAAGAGAAAGTTGCTACTACAACAAAGAGTCGAACTGATGCGGTACCTCTCCACGTTTGACGGATTGCAGAACAAACCAGCAGAGTTTCAAAGAGCTGATGAGATGCTAACAGAATTGACCGAGAAGCTCTCAGCCAAGATTTTAGAACTTGAAGGCTTGTATGAAGAAGAGTCAGAGATTGATCACATCATGTCAAGCTCCATCAGCAGTGCTATCCGAAAGCTCACCGAACTTGAAGGGTGGTCAGAATATGACAAAGTTGCTCTCGATTCGATTGTGTCACTGATCAAAGACTCTTTGGACAAAACGATTCTCTTCAATGCTTCAGTTATTCATGACAAGCTTGTTGCCACTGAAGACTTCAATTCGAACTTCACATTCACAAGCACTGGACTCATCGATCTCATCACACATTTGTCCCAGTTGCAATCAAGCTCTACTGACATTGGTCTGCTGAAGGGCGAGATCCTGCTAACCATACAGGAATTCTACAAAGGGTTTGACCAATGTATCGACGAGTTGCTCAATATCGACCACAAGTTTGAGGCCTTTGCTACACAAAGACAGAGTGACATCAGCTCTGAGATCAAGATCCCTACATCTCCAATCAGACGTGTTGCGAGACCAAGACCCTCCTCACCTTTCAAGATGTCACCATCAACACGCCTCTCGCATCCACGAGTTCCGGCAAACCACACCAAGATCACAAAGATAAGTTCACCGGTGCCAAAGTCCAGAGCCAAGCAGCTGAAAAAGGTGAGATGGGATGTACCTGACTTGTCTGAACTCCTTGATGATTCTGATGTGAGTATGGACGATTTGGCAAAGTACACTGATGATCTAGACATGGCAAGCACCAGTGTTCAGGATGAGTTGATGAATGTGAGTACATCTGATGTTGAGCCATCTTCAAGCAAGAAGAGAATGTCATTGACTTCAAGATCATTGAAACCAACTGGCGCCAGACGTTCACTAGTTGGGAGTGGTGGAAACAGCTCGCCTCCTGAGGTTGATACAGCTGGTCTTGGTGCACCGATCCGCCTTCAGGGGAAGGAACCTGTTGCATCCAGTGGTGAATGATGAGAGCTACACAATGACTGCAAACAATTTAATAGTATTAAAAGTGATCAGCTCGACGTTATATATAGTAGTGCTCGGTCTAGCAAAAAAGCCAAAAAAGGCAAAAAAAAAATCAGTCAAAAAGGAGGAGGAAAGAGTCTGTGTAAGCAGCAAAACGAAGAGCTGGCGACAACAGCAAATATTAGAAGACGACGACGACTCAACAATGAAAAAAGACAAAGGGGATAAAAAATCAGCAAAATCAAACTTTTGTAGTGGTGTGAAACTCTTTTTTGTATCTTTTGTGGTGGTTTTCTGTGTGTGTAAAACAAGTGTGTGTAAGTGTGTGTGGGGGAGTAAAACAAATAACTTTTTTTTTTGGGAGTGTTTGTATGGCAGTTTTTGGTAAAATCAACAAAGAAGTGCAAAAAATAAACCATGGAACAGCAACAAATCAGTACACCGAGGTGTTGTAGGACCAGTCAACCTTTGATGGACTCGAGCAGAATCTGCAAGAGCAGTACAAGTTTCTCTGGTACGAACCGGTTCTCGAACAGTACTCTGGTTCCAACTGCAACGAGTAGCTCTTTTGGTGGCCACCGTACGATCTCATAGAGTGCTGTGGAGGATGCTGCTCAAACCCAGCGGACTGGTACTCATAGTTCCAAGATGGCTGCTGGAAGTGACCGACACGCTGGCCATACACTGGTGAGAACTCAGATCTGTCCGAAAGGATTGGCGAGATTGGCTCTCTGTTAGCATACTGCTGCTGCTGGAGCTGCAAACGCTGAGCAGCAATGAGGTCCTGCTGCTGCTGTTGCTCTTTCTGGATCTTCTGCTGATGCTCCTCAACGTTCTGGGTGTACTTGGTGAACTGGTGGCGCAGCTCGTTGTAACGTGCCATGTCGACATCGTGCAATCTCCAAGAAAGCATGATCAACCAAGTGACTTCACCGGTGTTGATAGAGCGGAGTGGGAGACCAGTGGCCTCGGACCAGGACTTGTTGGTGAATGTGTTGTCATCGTTGGCCTTGTTGGCAAGGACGAGCGACAGAACCACAGTCTCGAAGATGTAGTCGTCTGAGCAGTTTGAGAATGTGGCTGGCTCCTTCTCGTACTTCTGGAGCAGGAAGTAGCTCGACAAGATAAGAGAGGAAAGTGGAAGTCTCACAGCACTGAGGACAGTCTTGACAGAGGCGTTGAACTTGGTGTTGTCAGTGTCAGATCTGGCAAAGAGTCTGAAGGCCAAGTAGGTGACAAACTTGGACATGATGCCCAAGTCGTAGTCAAGAACTGACGAAACACCACCAGTGACCTGCTGCTCGCACTGCTCATACTGTGGCTGTGGGGCCATCATGTGCTGAGGTGGAGGAGCATAGTAGCCAAGAGGTGGCTGTGGAAGCTGTGGAGCATAGTAGTTTGGAATGTGTGCTGGTTGGTAAGCACCGGCGTGAACAGGCTGGCCGTAGTAGTCCTGCTGGACGTGGACCGGCTGGTAGAACGACGCCTGACGCTGGTGGTAGTGGGACCCGTAGACAGAAGTCATGACTGAACGTGAATCCGTGGGAAGGGTTGAAGATGTGTCTCTGGTGAGGACAGACAGGTGGCAAGCAGAAGAAACTGTTGTAGTCTCTTGAAAGCGTTGGTCTGTTGTTGTGCTTGTAGACGGCAGGGTGGCGTTGATATGTGTCAAAACCTGTGGTGCGGTCAAACTGCAGAGATAAGAGGGGGTGAGAACACTGGGTACGCGATGTGTTCAGACGATAACTTAGCCAAAAGCTCGAAGGAACGTGCGAGGAGGTGTTGTTTGTGTTGTTTTTGAGTTGTTTTGTTTGTGTACGTGTCTCTTGTGGAAACAGTAACGTGTCTTTGCTCTTGGATGCGTAGCGAGTTGACAGTGGCCAACGGGCTGTGTAAAGAGTGGAAAGAAAGGGGGGAGAGAAGTGGTGGGTGGGGGGTTGGAGCGAATTAAAATCAGGTTTCCTCAGGCAGACACACGTGTGAGTAGTAATCAACCTTTCAGCAAGGAAACAAGGGTTTTAAACGCGGTGGTTTAAGGGGTTTGTGGTGGTGTTTGGAAGAGAAGTTGTGGTTGAAGTGTCCTTCTCGCCCTCCTTTTTCTGGTTGAGCAACGGGGTTGGGCAAGAAAAGAAAAAATTGCACTGTGGCGCGTACCGGATGACACAAACTGGGCGGTCCCTGGTCTAGGCGCGGCTGCTGTGTTCTATTTTTGGAACGGTCATGTGACGGGTCATGTGATCTTTGAATTACATAAGCAGCCTCTGAAACAGCCGGCGCCCCGCCCCATTTGACACATCCACAGCCATTTCCAACACCAACTTTAACTACAAGATCAGCACCACCCGACATGACTTCTGTGGCATCTCCGTCTGCTCGAATGCGGAACCTCAACCGTGTCAAAGTGACACAGACGAAGGGGACACAGCCGTACTCGAGAGTCAAGTCGTCTTCTACTGTCACCAAGGCTGGCAAGCTCTTCCTCTTTGGCGGGTTTGATGAGGATGACAAGCGTGAGTCCTTCGATTTTTCACTCCATGTACAACAACTAACCCAAACACCCAGTTGACGGAAATGTATACATCCTTGACATTGGACGTTTGGCATGGGAGACACACAGACATCATGTGTATCGAGAGGGCCACTCATCCCTTGGCATCGGCGGTGATGACATCTTGGTCTATGGAGGTATCTCTGAGGACTACACCACACCCCTTGCGACACACCCAACAGAAGAACTGATGCTTTACAACCTGACCTCGAACCAATGGCGTCCTGCTCCAGTTGTTGGGCCGACTCCTCCACTCAGATCGAGGCACGCTGCCTGCTTATCAGCAGATGGGACCAAGATGTTCATCTCCGGTGGACAAGAACACGAAGAAGCAACACCACTGGATGATCTTTACTGTTATGATATCGCCACTGGGACATGGGATGGGCCCCGTCATTTCGTGTGTCGATTTGACCATTCGATTACGTTCCATGGGAACAAGATCTGGGCGTTCGGTGGTCTTACCAGTGAGATGGCACATGCGAGTGATATTGCCTACTTCGATCTCGTCACCAACACCACGGGGTCTATATCGATGCATGATCTGCCGAAGTTGGAGGGAGACCACATATATATGCCTACGAGGGATGACTCGCTGTTGTTGGATGTTGTGGTGCCGCTGTGGACATTTGAGAAGGTGGAGCCGTGCATTGGGCTCTACGACCTCAAGAGCCTGAGATGGCAGGCTGTGCTGACGGGGAGCTTCAAGCCGCTGTTGGGGTACAGATGGAGACATACGATTGTGCATGAGAGTCAACTCTTCTTGATTGGATACCCGTTGAATGTCGAAACGAATGACAACACGTTTGACTACAAGTTATCCGATGTGGTGCAGCTCGACTTGGGAGACCTCGGGATCAACGAGTCATCAGCTGATCTTGATGGCCGTGGTGGAGGTGTTGTATCTGATTTGGCGAAACTGTTGTTTCAGCCTGACTTCAGTGACTTCAAGATCATTGGGATTCAAGGTGACCAGCGTCCGTCATTAGTTGCAAAGTTTGTTGAATCATCAGCACTCGATGCGCCATTCCACGACGAGCACATATTTGTCAAGTCCAAGCCAGTTCCAGTCCACTCAATCATCCTTCTTGCGAGATGGCCACATTTCCAACGCATCATCGCTAGTGGGATGGCCGAGACTCAGACCAACACCTTGTTCATCCCTGAACCTATTGCATGGATCAATGCACTGGTGGAGTATCTATACACCGACCACATCAGCAACTCCGACATCTCCAACGTCACTGGACTCCTAATCCTTGCCAACATATATGACATCCCACGTCTCAGATCGCTGTGCATCCAAACAATCTATTCGCAGGGGTTCAAGATCAAGAACGTGTTGAAGATCTGGACACGCGCACGGTTGGTGTGTGAGGACGTGTTGGCGCACAATGCGACGACGTTCTGTTTCTACAACTGGGGGAAAGTGGTGAAGACGAAGCAGTTCCGGGAGTTGTCAAAAGAGGAGATGTTGGCGTTGTGTCAGGAGGTGGACCATGACAGTGTTATTGTCAACAACAGACCAACAATGGGCGTGAGTGTCCATGAAGGGTTGCAGGAGTCGTTTTCAGTGAGCCATCCGTATCAGTCCGGGTTCCAGAGTGTTGCTCCTGCGAGTGGATACCTGGATGATGATGGTGAAGGTGATGGTGATGGTGAAGATGACGAGTCGTTGGAGAGTGAGCATAGATCACGGTTCACAACACCGCAAGCTTCGGTGTACTTGGCAAACCCACAGATCGGGATGAACAGTCTTGGTGAGAGACGTGATGCTGATGATACTGATATGGAAGATGAATAAGATGCTTATTTGTTTAGCTAAATACCACCTGCTTCTCTGTACCACCTCACACCTCTATCCAAGGATATCACCACAAGCCCATCGTTTCTATCAGCACCGGCACCACCTCTGATTCCCCTATGGATGAATTTGACACCAACGGCAGCACACATCCCCTCCTCTTCATCAACGACATCCTCGTCGTCGACATCAGTCACGGACAAACTCAACGTAGACTCTCTTTCTCTCGTCTTGACACTCCACACACGCACCTTACCATCGTATCCGGCACTGACCACACTGTCACCAGTCTCATTGAAGTCCAACTCGAACAACCATCCATCATGAGCATATGCACCAACAGAAACGTTAGCACTGTGTGTTGGGATGGTGAATGAACCAACGTTCTCACCATATGTGGTGTCGTACAGCGTAGCAGTTCCATACGAGCCAGAGTCAGAACCAACAGCGAGTAACTTACCCAATGGGGAGAACTTGACAGAACGGACGGTTGAGGAGGACTGGGAGGAGCCCTTGAGACCAAAGCTGTGGAAGGTGTACACGGGCTTGGAAGTCTCGATGTGTGTGAGGACAACGTCACCGTTTTGGAATCCCGTTGCGAGCAAGTTCTGAGACGATGATACGTCCAAGCATGTAGCGAATGTGCGTGTCTGGGACTTGATGGATCCGTGGAGTGTGAAGACTGGCTTGAAGTCCTGGATGGTAAAGTTCCAGATCTTGGTGGTGCCTGTTGCCTGTGTAGCAGCGAGTCTGTGCTGTTTGCCATCGAGATCCTTGAGCCACTTGACGGCCCAGAAGCTGTCATTCTTGTCGCCTGGGAGGTCAATATTCTCCAATTGGGAAACCTCACCAGCGTCATCAACTGTCAAGAAGAACATCTCTCCGCTGAATGAAACGGTTGCCACGATGGCAAGCTTTGACCCTTCCACCACGTCTTCGAAGACATCCACGTGGTGCAACCCGGTCTTGTGGACAAACACTGGCTTGACATTGGCCTTCACATCATCTGTCTCGGTGACGTTGTTGTTCCAGAACTTGAGGTATCCGTCTCCAGAGGCAGTGATGGTGTATGGCTTGGACACTGCGACGGAGTAGATGTCGGCATCGTGGGCGCGGCCTGCGCTGACAACGGAGATGAATTGTTTGCTCTGAGACGGGAAGTTAGTGCTTCATCCTTGGAGCTGTGGAGTACGAGAGAAAGACTTACCATCGCGTTCAGGGATGCCAATTGGTTGGTTGTTTGGTCAAAGTGAGGTGTTGATGGAAGGCTCAAGCAACTCGCACCAAACAACTTTTCTGCAGAGGACGACCGCGCTCACAACCATGAGACTGCGATTGGAGAGATACCTTGCAAATACAGGGCTTGGGTATAAGAGAGCTGTTTATGAGCCCATATTTTAGCCTTAATGGTTGGTACGCGCCTACAAATGCATCGTAGGTGACTTTCAGGACGCCAATTGCCGTGTATTGGGTGCCAATTTGTAGATGGACGAGCCCACCAAGAAGGATTCCACACGAGCCCACCAAAGCCAGTGGACCATCCAGATCTTGGTGAATTCGACTGAGGTGAAATATCAGGCGAAGCACTGCAGAATGACACCCACCCTTATCACCAGGCCCATATCTTGAGAGCAACACACGCGACGACGGGTGATACTTTCATGAGCCTGTACATCAACTCCCACCTTTCGTAATGACGGATGGGGAGGAGCATTCACAAGCAGTGTGCCGACATGGGTGAAGCAAAGCAATTGTCAACATCGAGTGACAACCAGAAAGGACTGAAACTAGCAACCAATACGGCATTCGGTGATCGTAGACAATGTGAAAACAATCATCGCCAATGAGTGGATAGAGCAACGCAGAAAGAACTAACGGCCTTCAAAGAAGATGGAACCGTTACTGACAGTCACAGCAGTCTGTCGGTTGGAGGAGAAAGGCATTAGCTGCGGCCATCAAAGAGTGCATATGTTCATGGTGTCCGTGTGAGGTGTGAGGTGTGATGGCGCGGACGATTTTGGTTGGAGTCGCCGTCGCGGGCGCAGATCCCAGGACCCACAGCCCACAGCCCTTCTTCCGTCCTACAGAACGTGCCAGGACAGTGACATTGAAGACGGTGCTTTTGTTCCTGTGGGATATTGCAAGAGCTTGTGATCACTTGGAGAAGCGTGGGCCGTCACTTGACACTCTGAGTCTGGACCATTTGAGTACTCTGTTCTGAGATCAGTTCATGAAACAATACTGAGCCGTATGACAATATTGCATACGCTCCCCCACTCTCAATGAAAGTCGCCAGCTCAAAGATTTGAAGGCTTCAAATGCTTATTCTTCAAGGTAATTCGACATGATGTATTCATCTTGATTCTTTCAGATGAGATCGATTCAATGGATGCGCCGATGCGGTGATAGCTTCGTGGATGTAGGGCTGTCTGGTTGGTCAGCCGTTGACACCTTGGATAGGTGGCCATTGTCAGAGAAAGCATAGGAGATGGTACTTCGATCTATTGGCCTGGACGTCTACAAACTGATCATATGCACGCTGATAGTATATTAGGTGCCATAATTGTGGATGGACGAGCCCACCAGGAAGGATTCCACACGAGCCCAACGAAGCGGCCAGTGGACCATCCAAATCTCGGTGGATTCGAAGAATTGGTGCCTCCGTAGTTAGCAGCATGTCACAATGATCAGACGGACAGGGCAGATGATGAAGAGTTTGCATCAAACCTGTGAATCCGCCAGCAAAAGAATAGCCCGTACACAAGTGCAGGGGTATAACCTGTCAACACGCGGACAAAGACGATATTCTGGGAATGAGACACAAGAATGGCAATTCAGCACCAACTTATAATATTGAACGGCCGAATGGGCGACAACTCCTCAATCCCATTATCATATGCGCTATGTGCAACAGAAAAGGCTCAAGCTGGATCAACTTCTCTTCACTATTCTGGTACTAATTCAACGACTGAATTGGATTCTGAGATCCGTGAAGTTGCCGCCAGTGCGAAAAACGTCTCTGAGCTGGAGCGCTGCCGGATTTCCGACCTCATGTCAACATAGCTATAGTACTACTAGCGTACACCTGACGAACCCCAATAAAGCACAGATCACGCTCAAAGTGACCTTGAGGACTTGAGAGCTTCAAATGTTTATTCTTCATGATCGATCGACACCGTTCTATTGATATCTATCCAATTCACGCGCCGATGCGATGATAGGAACGTGGATGTAGGCAGGCGAAGAGTGTTGTCGTCTGGTTGGCCAGCCGTTGTCACCTAGGATATATAGGTGGCCTTTGTCATCAAAAGCATATAGCTGGAGTATTAGCTTTTATCTATTAGCCTGGACGTCTACAAAGTCACCATGTGCACGCTGATAGTATATTAGGTGCCATAATTGTCGATGGTTGAACCCACCAAGAGGTACTCCACTCGAGCGCATCAGGGGAGTTCCAAAGAAACAACATCCACAGCCACTATAGTAGACCATACACATCTTGGTGATATCCACGGGGTGACACTTCCCATGATTAGGGGTACGTGCCAACAATCAGGCGGATAACGTCAACAAGGTCAGCGGGCGGAACTTACCTTGTGTCATCTCCCTGGTTTGGCATACACTCTCACTTCATGGTAGAACTATCTGGCGAACACAACAAACTGGGTGACTTAATTCTTCATGAAGGAAGGGATAAGGAACACACAAGCCCCTTTCAATCCCATGCGGAGGCAGGCAAGCCCACGGTTTCGGAGTTTGTACTTTCACCGAGAGTTGCAAGGGCTGAGTAAAGACAAATCGAACCAAGACATGCTGATCATGGCTAGCCGCCTACCATGCTAAGGATGGCGTGTTGGAGACAATTATGACTGCTTTCGTTGATGACTTGGTGATCGCAACATGCTCTGGAGATCCACAGGAAGTACTAGACACGACACAGTCGAGACTAGAAGTTCTGCCCGAGTACGATTTTTCTTCAACGACGTCGCCGCCGCCGGTACTTTTCTCGTCACGTGTCACATGTTTGCGCGCGCACATGACGTACTATACGACGCCGGCGTCAGTTCGTTTGCGGAGTGACGAGTCTCGACCATGAAGCAAAATGCTAGCTCATATGTTATTGGGCTAATGGACGTTGGACCACAACGGATGGCAAGACACCAACAGTGTTCTTGGTGTCACACACACGCTACACCATCCGTTTTAACTTTTCACATTTGTATGGCACCTATCAGTGTACGGTTAGTACCTCAAGTTGTCGCAAAGACAACCGTGACAATGATAGCTGATGCGCTATGCCAATGCATCTACAATTACTTGGTGCTCAAGTCGATACGCCAATTGAAGTGCATTGAGTACCAGATTGTAGATAGACGAGCCCACAAAGAAGGATTCCACACGAGCCTGGGAGTTCCAAGAGAACAGCTTCCATAGCCAGCAGACGATCCAAATCTTGGTGAGTTCGACTTGTTGATGCTTGTATGGGTCAAGAATCAAGCAACGTGAAAAAGTGGACAATACCCAAAGAGCTGTTTGGGTCTGCATAGATCTCAGTGAGACAGAGCACATAATTATATTACTCCAGAGAGTTCGTCCCTTCCACACACTAGATGTTATTGTCTCAGTACCCATGGACAAAGGAAAATGAGGACTTATACCACAGCTTGAAGAGTAGTGAAAATACGAAAAGCTGCAAAGAATATCCACACAAAAGACAAACTGTCTGAGAGCCAACTAGAACAGGAGGGGGAGGCGGTTCTGAATTATCGATGCCAATAGTACTCGTTCCTTGGACGCTACAAACATGAGCTGTTCACTTTGACCTGGCCCTCGAAAATCCGGCGGTCGGAACTTCGCTCAAGGATGATGTCGAGCGTGCCTTTATTCCAGCGAAACCCACCACCCACCACATTCACAAGCTTCTTTTGACTCGTCATTGCAGGACTTTCGACCACCTCCATACCAACAACATTCAGCTGATACATCCACCATCTCTTCACAAGCAGCCCATGATGTAGCCACCAGTGCCACCGCCAACACTTGATACAAGTACCTCCTCTACCTCTTCTACTACCACCAATGCCATGCCCTATTTTTGAAAGAGGGGATTCCAACCCCGACAATCTACCAACGTTTGGGCAATACTATGGCGTGTCATGGTCCTTTGATTTCTGAGTACAATATCTGAGGAGAAACTACTCTGTTCACAACCCCGTGCAGTTCTCAGGAACATCTACAGCGCATTGATCATCGTCTGCTTGTGATCACTGGTACCGGTCCCCAATACCGTCGCAGGCCAGTAAGAGCGCAGCCACGAGTTACCGAGACTTGGACTCGAACTAATGTGATGCAGTATCGATGGAGTGAGTTTGGCCCCTCGTTCAGGATCGTCCCACTGTGGCAGCTGATGCTGATGAACAGACTGATACAACAGAAACTGTGACTGACCTTCTGAGAGGTGATACCCATCCAGCATCTAACGCTCATACGTTGATTTCGTCTGTACAGGGCTGGCGTGACCTATTGCATGAGCAGAATGATTTTGTTCAAGGTCAATTCAAATCCGGCCTCTTCTATGACCTTGATGATGTTGAGCAGGTTGCTTTTCTTCTTTTCAGTGTTGATCACCATGTTCGTCTCAGGAGATGGAAGAGCAGCAAGCGTGGTATGAACCGATACAGTTTGGTGTATGTCTGTTACCATTGTCAAGAGCGGTTGTTCAGTGTCACTGCACATTATCAACACTATTCATCAGGCCATCCTTCACATTCACGATCAAGCATCACTGTCGTTCATTTGAGCAAGTGTGTGTCACTGCCAAGATCCTCGAGTCGGAAGAGGAGAAGACTCTCGTCAACTTAAAGAAGAGTTTGAGGGATGCCATGGATGAAGAGAGCAGAGAACAACACGAACAAGAGAATGACTCCGAGCTTTCACAGCTTCGAGAATCGTTCCAGATCATTGAGAACATGGGGGAGGCTAGCACATCGCTGTATTCGATATCGTTCGACATCTTTGGTCTCATCAACACACGGGCACTGTTGGAAGCTCTCAACAGCTCTGATTTCGGTGAGAGACGTTTTAAAACCTGGAGTTCTGAGAAGTTGTGTTTTCATCATCACACTAGCGTTGTCAGAAGTTATAACATCAAGAGACATGAGTTCATGTCTATGGGGAAGAATGAAACAGGTTCCAGCTACTTTCTTGCCCATCAACTTGTCACCACACTGTGCATTACTGAGTCTCTCAAGGTTGTTCCCAACTCAGCTATCGATACACAGGCTAGACGAGACCTACAGAAGAACACCGATGACTACGCCAAGAAGGATGTGAGCGTCAAGGATGATGCACTCAAAGCTACTGGGCTGTCCATCGGCGAAGATCTCGATGACGACTGCACCCTGGATTCTGATACCGAGAAGGGTTCTGAGACCGGGTATGATGATAATGATTCTCATTCCTTTGCTGATGATGATTACAACTTTGCTGGTTGGTCAGACAGTCCTCTCAACGATGACAGTGCCCCCAGATGTGATGGTCTCAAACCAGAGAGGCTTACATCCAACCCATTCAGGATCATGAAGGAGTCATCCTTTGTCAATCATGCTTCCAGAGCACCAAGCAAAGTGGAAGTCCTGCCACCAAAGGAGAACTTGCACGAGTTTGTTGAGGAGGTTCTCGCTATGCAATCCACATGTACCACAGATGAGGCTCTGTCAGATCCGATCAACTATGTCTTTGTCTGTGAATATAGACGTATGTCATTGGATCCAGGTACCACTTCCGATGTCTTACAGAGAGCTGTCTCTATGGTCTGCACATCCTTGCATGAATCCCGGGATGAGCAAAGCTGATACATGGGGTCTACAAGCATGTCTATTGCCGCTGGCCTCAGTAGTGAGAACCACGTTGTTCCGCTTGCTTTCCTTCTTCACACCGATGATTAGTCTTCTAAGAGTTGGTCCATCTTTCACTCGTGCTACAAGTCTCTGATTCTTGACAAGTTGCTATCACAGAAACCACAGTTCTTCTCCTCTATGGTGCTTTGTTCCTTTCTCACTGCGCTTGTCTGATTCTTTGCTACGTCTACGATCTCTTGAAACTACGCAAGTTCGCACGTGCATGCAGCACTAAGGACATGGCCGGAGTCACTCACAACTTGTGAAAGGTGATACATGCTAGAACGAGAACTCCATCTCTCGGGCTCGTTCTTACTTGTTCGAGATGATACAAGACATCACGAGTCCGGCTCACTGGGTTCTATATATAAGTGCATGGTGAAACGTGGATGTAATCGATTAATTAATTAGCTTATGAATTGATCATGAGTGTCTCCGTATGGTTGCAGGCCGCAAGAAGTTTTCACGCGTCTAACCACAATTGAACAATTCTCTTTCTGTCATCAATATGAGGCTCTCAGCTAGCTGTCATCTGAGAACTATATAAGTCTATGCAGGTCATGACTAGAGACTGATGACGATCCTATATGTCAATACGTCGTATACGTGCCAATTCAACTTTCAGGTGTGTATTGGTTTTCAAATCGTAGAGGAAGAGCTCACCAACAAGGACTCCACACAAGTCTGAGAGTTCCAAGGGAACATCCAGGGCCCGTGGACTATCCAAAGCTGGTGAGTTCGACTAGTTGAGACTTATATATGAGACTTGAATCTCTATAGAAGCCTGTCGGTTTATCGTCGACCGTGGAACTTGCAAATGCAAGCACATGATACATCAGGCATCTAGTTGCAAAAGGATTCAGTAGATCATAGGCAAGGGTGGTTAGTTACGTCTTTGCTTTTGAAACTGGCGCTGTTTCAGGTCAAGGCGCGGTTTTGCAGCTGCATGCTTCAGGCGCTAACACCCGGACACCATCGTCCACTTGAAAACGTGGACTGGTCGACTGGTCCTGAAACTTCTCTGGACCATGTACCTATTTTCGACATGATCTATCTTTTATCCTTATCTTTGAATTCACTTTCGTATACATCAATTGTACTCAAGTACTTCTTGTCTTGTACTGTCTCCCATACTTGCCGTGACACATACCGTTTCCAGCGCAACGCAGACAGTCCTAAGATCTCTCAAAGTACAGCATGGGCTTGGTTTCTTGTCATGGGGTTGCCCTCACCACCTCCGCTGGAGTTCAGAGCAGCAATTCCGAGCAAAGTGACCCAGCTTACCACAACGGTAGCACTTGACCTCGCTTCTTCCATTGGTACTGTACGGAGCCCACCTGACTTTGCCTTTACCACGGAATCTTGGTCTTTGGCCTCTCGATCTCGGATCACTGCCATGGAAGGACATTACATCTGACCCGTATGGACGATCACGATACCCAGTCATGTTGTACACCTGATCTGAAGGCGGAGGAACTCTTGGAGGCGAAGCCATCTTATCAACCGTTGAGCCAATCTCGCTCAAAACGGATCCAATGTTAATGTCATCGAAATGGTATTTCATGACATACATGAAGAGGGTCTGCTGTGATTTCATGATGTCCTTTTTGTTTATAAGCCTGAGGATCATCCTGGCTTGAGCCATCACTCGGGCTTCTGTGGTTAGATCTGTCAACTCGTTTGTTCTGGCGATCAAAGCTCTTGCCTTTGCAATCTTCTCCTGCAAAACAGATTTGGTGTCATCACTTTCAAAGTCCACTGCTTCGTTGAGAATGCGCTCTGTTGTGATGTACGAGAACGGATCACACTTGTGCTTCACCATGGCGATCTTCTCTCTCACTGACAATGTTGTCTGAGCATTAATCTCTTCTCTCAATTGTCTGTCCTCAATGTAAAGCCACAGAGCAGTGTGCACAACCTGATACTGATAATCCTGGACGCGATTTGGACTCTCGCTGAAAAAGTTTGCCTCTGTTCCTGGGGCCTTTTGTCTGTCAGACACTTGAGCTGTGGCTTCGTTGAATATTTCAGAATCTCCACACCCTGTATGAGTGACCATTCTGAACATACTGGTATACTGTGCGTGCCATTCTTCAAAGTTGGACAAGTCTGCCTTGAGTTTGTGACCTTTCATGGCATTCCTGGCAACTATCTCCATCTCGAAAAGGATATCGTGCTCTTCGTCCTCCGAACTCGGGTAGTCATTATCATCGATACTCTCCATTTGGTTCACGAGTGTAGGTTGTTCTTGTTTCTGTGGTCGATAGCGAATAGAGACTCTCCCACGTTGGTATTAACTCAGAATTGACGTCTTTAATGGGTTATGAGAGTCGGGGGCTGTGTATTGGTGGTGCTTGTGTACTGCGTCTCCTTGGTTGATCAATTAGGTGGAGGTAGGAGGTTTGAGAATTGTGTATGAGGTGATGAGGTGATGAGGTGATGATGCCGTCTTGTTCTTGTATATAAGCTCGGAGTCGGGCAGTTATCAGGAAGATAACAGAGCAGCAGGCTCCCCCTTATGTACTATCTTCCTTCTGCAACAATGTCTGTCAATAGTAGGGGGTAAGTCATTCACCCCCACAGATTTGACAATTTGCGGCACGAGACGACGTCGTCTTTCAACCCACGTGACTCGACATGTGACAGATGAACTCGTACAGTTATAGTACTAGTTACTAGTCGTTAAACTGAATGGCATGAAGAGTTTGACAACCCACAAGCTCATCTAGTATCTTACCACCGCTGGTCTGAGATCAATATTTGCCTAGAACAGTCATAATCACCCTCTTTCACACCGGCTGCAGTGAACGACAGTTCCCACTCTCTTCCCAGCAACCCTCTCTTGTCCCCCATCCCAAGCTGGAAAGGCTACATAATCAATCATGAGTAGGCTATTGGAAGTGTATTGGCTGCCAAATTGTATCCGAACCCACCAAGCAGGACTCCACACGAGCCAATGGGTCCACATAGAACACCATCCACGGCCACTGGACCATCCAAACCTTGGTGGATTCAACTGATTGACCTGCCCGTGAGTGGGTGGGGCCTTGTGAACGACCTGATCACGTACATTGTGACGTGCCGGTTTCCAGGCACATTATGTCATGTAGCATAGTGTCCACTGACCACTTCCGACGGCGAGAAGGCATAATTTCTGGGACAAAGTGTTGCTATTGCACCCTGGATACAACCATGCAAACCGTTGATTCAGACGAGTACCCAAAACTGTTTCACCTGGGTGGAGGAAAAGGTCAGTATTGTACTGATTGTAAGCGGAGAACCAGAAACTCTTCACACCAAAGAGAATACACATACCATTTCCGAGCGCACGAACTCATTGGGCAAACAATGATCCGAGGAGGATGCAGCTTCCATCTTGTTTCACAGCCTGTGAAGAAGTAAGACCACATTCATACCCTTACGGCTTTTACACTACCTCACACAAGACAGAACGACAAGCAACTCTCGACCAGGACAATGTCTTTCGGGGAGGGGGCCTATGCGCTGGGAGGGTGGGCGTAAGCTTTGAAAGAGTATTTCAAACCAGTCGCGGGAGTGGCGCCTTTTTACGCTTGGCCAGTTCCATCTCAAAAAGCTGCTGCTCAAAACACGCAGAGCACTCTATCTGAGATGCTTTGGTAAAGCCAGTTAGACGAATACCTTTGCTTTACAACACTAGTCAACAATCTACAACAACACCCGGGCGTCAATTGAAGTGCATTGATACCAAAATTGAAGATGTACGACTCCCCATAACGAAGGACTCCACACGCGCACCAGGCAGCTCCAGATAGCCCAGCCCACGCGGCCAGTAGACAGTCCGTAATCGATGGGAGCGTAGTGTGTGCTCCATGTATGCATCTTGCTGCTCTGAAGTCTCGTAGACTGCAACAGAGCTCAGACGGCTGGACGATACCCATGGAATGAACAGAGGCGGACTGATTCTCAACCTGTTATCGGTCATGAATACCACAATCAAGAACCTAATGTCGAGTCCCGAACAAAAGAATGTTCATCTCTCGTTGTCTAACGATGACAGGGCTTTAAAGTTTGTTTTGGATTCAGGTTACGCACAATTCTGATTCCAAACATTTTGTAATCACAACACGTCGTCCTCATACTGCAACCCGACTTCCGACTTCCGACTTCCGACCCCCATTCGTTATATATGGTGGACATTCAACCTAGGACAGCTCACCTGGAATGTCAGTTCGAGTATCTACAAAGCTCTGAATTGTAGATCACTACTTCACAACTGATCGGTGTCTTATCGACGGATAATTAGGTAGATGGTAATCGCACAAGAGCTCATGATCTATGTCTGCTTCCCGTAGGTTTGGCGTGTAGAATGTTATCAGGGGCGACCATTCTCATCGTCTTCCAACACCCCGTGCGCTTTCAAGAAACAACGAACAACGACGAGCATGGCCACTGTCTCTATCCCACACACATCAACCAGCGACGATGGCAAGTACACAATCTACCACATTAAAGTCCAGCTTGACGCGTCCCGCTCCTTCACACTACAGAAGCGCTTCACCGACTTCTCCCAACTCCGCGACGAGCTCGAGTCACTCTACTCGGACAAGCTGCCCTATGAGTTCCCCAAGAAGACCTTCATGCGAAGCTCGGTGTCTGATCGAGGTCTAGCGGAACAACGCCGCCTCCTGTTCGAACAGCTCCTCCAGGCAGTCATCGCAGACGAGACACACATCAAGTGGAAGAGATCCCTGCCCTTCCGTGAGTTCCTCAACTTGCCACCGGGTGTGTTTTCAGGGAAGGAAGCGAGTGTTGGGGCATCAGCATGGATGCTGAGTAGCAGGAACGATGAGGCCATTGTGGATGTCACTGTGTGGTTGGACGTGGTGAGGGAGAGCAAGGCTGCATTGCAAGAGGCACGCACGAGTGTCTTCACGGATGCCGCAGAGGCGAGAAAGAAGCTTGTTATGGGCAGAGCCAGGTTTGAAGGGTTGACCAAGGGATTGGAGGCTGTCAGTAAAGAAGGACTGATTGGGGCCGGCGAGGCAAAGAGACGAGAAGAGTTGTTGCATTCCTTGGAGCGGGAGCACCGGGACATTGAACAGTTGCTGTCGAGTGTTGCATCCAACGGAGAATCCAGCTTACTACACAAGACACCACTGGCATCACGAGGAGCACTGTTCAAGGGACGCAGAGTCATTGGAGAGCCACAAGAAACAGAACGAACAGCAGGAGAAAGCAACCAGCAGCTTCTCCAGATGCAACGCGATGACTTCCAGACACAAGACCAGGAACTGGAACAGCTCAACCGCGTGATAAATCGCCAGAAGCAACTCGCAGTGGCCATCAACGACGAGCTTCAACTGCAGAACGAACTACTCGACGAATTGGACTCAGAAGTCGACCGCGTTGGCAACAAACTCCACTATGCTCAGAAGCGTGTCGGCCATTTTACGTAAGCACCAATAGCACGATGACGTAATCACATAGCCCACCTAGGCTCGGAGGGGATGCTGAAGAAAAAACGGCAGCATCAACACCCAACAAAACACGTCAACACGGCCTTGAGGTGCACCTTTTTCACGTGTTTTTATTGGATCGAAATGACGCAGACGGCTCCAGGACACTTTTCGACACTCAACAGCGAGCAGGAGCAGACTTTGAAGGAGGTGTGGGCGCATCTGCTCAGGTTTTGGGGCACACCGGTCACATTCACGAACCCAGCTGCTGCTCCTCACCGCACCGGGACGGCCGGTTCCGTGGTCTCCAAGGCCTCTGTCGCCTCCAACGAAAAGGGGAAGAAGAAGCTGTTTGGGAAGTTCCGCAAGGGACACAAACACTCCAAGTCAAACGACTTGGCACTCACAACGACGCGCTCGAGAGAGTCCATCGAAGAGACATACACCCACAAGATGATCCACGACTCGCTCAGGGAACTCCAGCCCGAGGAGATTTCTACCAACTTCTGGAACATGCTGAGAAACGACACTCCGGATAACTTGGTTTTGAGGTTTGTTCGTGCGAGAAAGTGGGATACGGACAAGTCGCTGGCCATGCTTGCACACACACTGCACTGGAGACTCAAGGAGCGTAATGTCGATCAGTTGCTGTTTGACGGTGATCGCAAGCCATTCGAAGAGGACCGCAAGGGACTCGTACTCCAGTTCGAGCTCAACAAGGCATACTTCCGTGGCAGGGACAAAGAGGGAAGACCAATCGTTGTCATCAGACCAAGACTCCACCACTCATCCAAGCAGGAGGAGAAAGACCTCGAGGACTACACTTTGGTGGTCATTGAGATCTGCAGGCTTGCGCTCCAGGAGCCTGTGGATTCGGCATCAATTGTGTTCGACCTCACTGGGTTCACCATGGCAAACATGGACTATGCACCAGTCAAGTTCATGATTGGTGTCTTTGAGGCCCACTACCCGGAGTCTCTTGGAAAGCTGTTCATCCACCGTGCCCCATGGATCTTCCCACCAATTTGGAACATTGTCAAGAACTGGCTCGATCCAGTCGTCGCATCAAAGATCACATTCACCAAGAATGCAAAGGATCTCGCACAGTTCATTGAGGAGGAGTACATTCCAAAGTCATTGGATGGTAAGGACGAGTTTGAGCCTACCTGGACTGAGCCAAAGGCGGAGGACGACGTGTTGCTCAAGGACGAGGCAACGAGAGACGCTATCATGTTGGAGCGTGATGAGATTGTCAAGCAGTTTATCCAAGCCACTGTCAGCTGGATTGAGGCTGGTTCCAAGGAGGAGAGCGACAAGTTCAAGAAGCAGAAAGCCGAGCTTGGTCTCCAACTCGCCCAGAACTACATCAAACTGGACCCATACATCAGATCCAAGAACAACTTCGACAGAATGGGCTGTTTGGATATCAGAGCTCCGTTGATCTAGATTTACTGTACTAGAAAAGGACCCCACAATACCGTGTTCATAGTGGTGTTGGTGTACAATAAAGTGTAAAGTGTAAACAAACGTTCCCAATCCGGTAGTGTTGATCAAGGCGCGCGTCTGGTGGGGAATTTAGATGTGTCTCGGGTACAAACAACCAACTTCTCTAGAGGACCCACCAAAAATACCGCAGTTACACCCCAAGATGACGATATCACAACTCATAAAGGATCTCTCTAATCGTATGTGCCACCCACCATGACATTCAGTTCCGGAACTAACCCCAGCCAGCCACAATCCCTGTGAAAGACACGCTCGATCAGCTCGACAACACCATCACCAAGCAGAACACACTCTCTCCAGACGAACTCCACTCGCTTGTGTCACTTATAACAGACCCATACTCACCTCTTTCATCGACACACAAGCACCATATCCTCGAAAACAATCTCTTGTTCTCATCCCAACCACACAAACAAACACTCAACCTGGTCTGCTCCTCACTAGGCGCATCACCCACCACGGGCACCAAGCGTCTCCCTGCCAATCTTCAGATCACACTCGTCATATGGCTCATCTCAATCCATCCAGCATTGACACCACACACACTGTCAACACGATACGGCATCCTGTTCAACCTCCTCGAGTTCGAATACCTCCGCCCACGCATCGCACAGCTCCTCATCCTCCTGACGCGTCGTCAACATGTTGTTGAGTCCCGCGTGAACAGACTTGTGACGATGTACTCCAAGGCATCAGTACAGGACTCGCTTGTGCTGCTACTATTGAGGTTCCAGCAGTTCAGGCCAGAACTCGTGTTGGGGAAGTTCCCGAGAGTTCATGTCCCCAGTGCGCCTCGTGCGGACTACACGCGACTGTTGATGGAGATCCAGGGACGCGTGGTGAAGAGAGAGACAGAGATGGATGTTTTGGGAAAGGTGGTTAAGATGAGAAAGGGGTTCGAGAGTCAGACGGTGAGTATGGCACACTCCAGAGGGATTGATGGTGTGGATGCGTTGAGTGAGAAGGTGGAGTCGTTGGAGATACCGAGAGATTGGGATGCAGTTCTCATGGATGAGCTCTCATTGATGTCGTTTGTTGTCACTGCTGGCGCTGATGACTTGGAGAGACTGGATGTCTGGATCAAATTATCTTTGGAGTCGTTGCACACAATGAAACACGTACAACGAAAGGACTTCTTGGACATGCTTCTGAAGTATGTCGAGTACGCTTCGGATGTGAGATACCCAATCATCACGGACTTCTTGACAAGTGAGAGTGTTCTGACCGACCTCCCCGAGCTTTCATCATACATTTGGAGATTCTTCGCCAAACTCTCAATCAACCAGATCGACCAGGTTAGGATCATTGTGGCTCTGTACAATGGGTTATTCCCATCAATGCCAGTGGTATGGTGTTCAGAGTACTTGAACAGTCTCTCCTCAGTTCTGATCTCGTCCTACAATTCAACTTCATCTCCTGAAGTAATCACAACCCTAAATGGGATCTTCAAGGACACATTGAGACTCACTCCTCACAAGCTCAAAACGACATCATACAACCGTCAGCTCGCCCTCTCCATCACGACTCTGATAAAGGTTCTGGAGCATGTTCCTGAGAACATTCTCCGTGTTCAGGATGTTGTCCTTGCTCCAACAGTCATCTATACCCTTCTCTTCATCGATGACCCAATTGTCTTCTCAAACGTGTGTGCCCACCTCAACTTCTCCAAGAACATCATCAAAGCAGGCGACAACACCCCTGAGGTACTCGAGTTCACCAACATCCACAACTCATATGTGGTGGATCTGTGTAATCTGCTATGGCGAAACAAGGCCTTTGACATCCCAAAGGGAAGCACACATGCCTTTGGACTCTCTCAGGAGTTCACCAACTCATTTGCATCATCTCTGCCCATCTTTGACAGAAACATCAACTTTAAATCATTGTTCAACATCCATCACAATCCAGCATTCATGGCATACAGTGCCAATATCATCAGAGATCTAGAGGACAAGGACGAGGTGTGCACAACAAGGCATGAAGGTCCACTCAGTGTCACATCGGCACAGGAGTTGATTGATGATCCAAGCTCGAACTGGTTGAAGATGGACGCAGAGGATATCAGAGTTCAAGTGTTGAAGGAGTTGGAGAAGAAGGGGTATGTCGGTATTGCTGACTTGTTGTTCTCGCATCTCAAGACGTTGGTTGGCAAACGTTAACATTAGTGTATTTACAGGTATGTACATGGTGTGTATCTCAAACCACAACAAAACTGATTGCACGTGGTTTGCAGATGACCTTTTTGATCGTCTTTCCTGTCAAGTACTTCTCAGCATCAACAGTACCCAACAATGCAGATCTGACTGCTTCTTCGTTCTCGTGGAAGTCCCTTGCGGCGCTGTATGTGAATCTCATCTTTCCGTTGATGAACACGTTGTAGCTCGTCACATTAGACTCCTTCACTGGCTCCAAAGTTGGCCATGACTCAGCAAAGACAGTTGTCCATGGTTGGTTCAGTCCTTTCAGCAATGTCTCCCATGCTTCTTCGGCAGCAGCTGGTGTCACTGGCGAAACAACAACCAGCAACTTCTTGTATGACTTCAGGATCAGTGATGGCGACACGTTCTCGTTGTCAAGCGCTGATGCAATTGATCTTGTCAGCTTCATGTAGTCAGAAATCACGGTGTTCATCGACAATGTCACGTCAAATGACTCGGTGATGGACTTGACCAAGGTCTCAACCTCATTGTGGAATGCAATCTCATCATCGTTCAGCTCTTCTGGAAGAGCACTCGAAGCACCAGCCTTGTCGGTGACCTGCTTTGACAAGTCCAGCATACGACGCAGCCATCTCTCAATACCCACAATCTTTGACTCATCCCAGTCCAGAATGTCAGTGACTGGGGCTTGGAACAAGATGTGTGCTCGTGTGGCATCAGCACCATGTGCACCGATACATTCACCAGGATCAGCACCGTTGTATTTGGACTTGGACATCTTCTCAGATGAGATGTGTGGTGTCTCTCCAGTCTCAATGATGATTGGGTTCTGTGGATCAGACTTGTCAACCTCCTCTGGCTTCAAGAAGCGACCATTTGTAGGATTGATGAACGTCTTGCCGTGGACCATACCCTGAGTCACCAACTTGCCAAAGGGTTCGCCCTTGGATGCAGATCCATCCCACAATCCTTTCTTAGCGAGGAACTTGGAGATGAATCGAGAATACAGCAGATGCAAGATCGCGTGCTCAATACCACCGATGTAGATGTCCACTGGGAGGGCTGTGGTAGCCTTCTTGAAGTCAAATGGTGCGGATGTGTTCTTCGGATCGGTGAAACGGAAGAAGTACCAAGAACTGTCCATGAATGTGTCCATGGTGTCTGTCTCACGTTTAGCAGCAGATCCACAGCTTGGACATGTGGTGTTGACAAATGAGTCGAGTTTCTCCAGTGGGTTTCCCTTTCCAGCAATCTTTGGGTTCTCTGGAAGAAGAACTGGTAAGTCTTTGTCTGGGACAGCAACTGGGCCACATGAGTCACAGTGAATGATTGGAATTGGGGCGCCCCAGTATCTCTGTCTGCTGATCAACCAGTCTCTGATACGGTACTGGACGGTGGCCTTTCCAAGGTTTGTCTCCTTGAGTGCGTCCACAATAGCCTTCTTTGCCTTCTGAGAGGTGAGCCCAGCGAACTTTCCAGCATTGGAGTTGAGGACACCTTCTGGTAGGAATGGAGCATCTGGGGTATCAGTCTGCTTAGGTGAGGATGGTGAGACGGTTTTGATGGCAGGAACGCCTGGTTTGTTCTCCAACCAGAACGCAAAGTCTCTCTCGTCGTGTCCCGGACAGCCCATCACGGCACCAGAGCCATATGAACCAAGAACGTATGGTGCAGCAAACACTGGGATACTATGACCTGGGAGGAGTGGGTTGTTCACTGTGATGGAGAGTTCGTACCCTGCCTTGGAGTCCTCTGGAAGGTCTTTGGCCTTCTGGATAAATGCTTGGAGTTTGGGATCAGATTTGGCGAGATCCTTGACGATGGAACTGTCAGTGGCAAGTGCAAGGTACTGGACACTGAAGAGTGTGTCAGGTCTTGTTGTGAAGACTGTGATTGATGTGTCGGAGCCTGATGGGAATGTGATCTCGGCACCATGAGACTCACCGATCCAGTGCTTCTGCATGAGTTTGACCTTGGTTGGCCAGTTTGGAAGTGTATTCAGTGTCTTGTTCAGGTCTGCTGCAAAGTCTGTGATTCCCAAGAACCACTGTTTCAACAGTCTCTTCTCCACTATGGCACCTGATCTCCACGAACGGCCCTCGCTGTCAACCTGTTCGTTAGCGAGCACAGTCTGGTCGACTGGGTCCCAGTTGATTTCAGCCTCTTTTCTGTATGCCAATCCTTCTTCGTGAAGCAACAAAAAGATCTTCTGTGTCCATTTGTAGTAGTCTGGGTTGCACGTTGTGACCTCTCTCTCCCAGTCAAAGTCCGACAGCATCATGTTCATCTGTTCTTTCATCTTTGCAATGTTCTGCTTGGTCCACACAGCTGGGTCGACATTACGTTCCACTGCTGCATTCTCTGCTGGAAGACCGAAAGCATCCCAGCCCATAGGATGGATCACATTGGTTCCTCTCGCTCTGTGGAATCTCGAGATGGCATCACTGATGGTGTAGACTCTGAGATGACCCATGTGGAGGATTCCCGAGGGATATGGGAACATGGAAAGAATGTACTTCTTCTCCTTGTCAGACACATCATCTTTCGGAAGAGGGTAGAGTCCCCCTAATGGTGAGATGGACCTCCATTTCTGTGACCATTTGGCGTCGAGATCGGTGAGTTTGAGTGGGGTGGACTCGGCACGTAGGAGGCTCGTTGTGGACAGCTGCCGTGTTCTGAGTGCCTGAATGTGGGACACGCGTGCTGAGTGCCGTGTGCACTGGTTCAACACTCGGAGCATTGGGTTTGTTGGCTCTGTTATGTGTCCGGTATTGGTGATGTTGGTCCTCTTGATGCCCATTATTTGGCGGTCTGAGTCAACGGGGCTCCTAACTATTTTGACCCGAATTCTCGAGCGCGGACTGCTGACAGTGTGCGGCCGGACGTAGGTCTGGTGCGCGACTGGAGGAAGCCTTCGAGAACCTTACGGATAGTTGGGGACAAGAGAGCAGAACGGTAGTTCGGTACTCCCAGAGAAAGGTGTGTAATTGCCATCTTGCCTTATATATGTAGTTGGTGGAGTCCTGGAAATGTGGGAACCGCTCGCCCCTTATATAGAGGAAGGACTGATTAGGCCCTGTGAGCAGTCTAGGCTGTGTCCGTACCACCCGCGACCGGGGTCTAGTGGCACCGTGTTGGCATCTCCCCCCCATCGAAGCAGTCGGTCCATAAAGGATCAACTAGGATCTTTCCATGGTCTGATGCAGCGTCTGAGATGTATACTAGAGGGATGTAAACAGCCCCCGCTCCGCGTTAAAGCAACATCACAAACTCCGCAATCAGAATTGATCATCCAGTCAGAGAAACGTAAGGCCCAGCCTGGATCAAACTCATGGGTAACTCCCGAGTGTAGACACGTAAACGAATCCCCTCTCAAAGGTAGCCAAACGAGAGTTTTTCCGAGAATCGCCAGTGGCTCACGCTGATGAAAGTCTGTATCAATGTTAGCAGGCTTCTGGATAGAAGAGGTGCTGCTGTCTTCACCCTAGACACGATTTTGCCAGGATGAGTTGCTGACTCTGTTAGATCAACTGAACTGGGAACCATGCGCACGGCGTGGATTTACTCCTGAATCTCATGACAGTGATGCTCGCACAGGTGTCGAAAGACGAGACGTCGTTACTGTCCGATAGCCTTCGCCTGTGTCCAAGTCATGCACTACCTCAAAGGTTCGGGTCGATGAGTTCAAACCTGGAAGACGGCTCATGACACGGTGGTATGGGGTCACGAACGGATCCGCCAATACTCACAAGTGAAGTGGGATCAAAAGATCAACCAAGACACGGCAACATGATACACATGTGCAAGTGTACATGAAGCTCAATCAACCGGTACAGATAGGGTCCATGGCTTGAGATTCATCTTCATGCATCCTAAGACACAATCCAAGAATTCAAGTAGATCAAGCTTGACGACAGGAAGTAAGAGCAACAGTTAGTAAATCAACCCACAGTAGATAGGTAACACACATGTCCAGTAAGCCAAAGTCTCCCAAAATCAAAAGAAAAGTAAAAGTAGGTAAAAGAGTGGAGAGGAAAACACAAAGAGAAAGGGTCAGACCCACCGAAGAGCCCTTAGAGCGTCTCCAGGAAGTTTTACACATCTTCCTGCATCACCAGGTGAGACATTGATACTTCAAAAACTCTTAAAACTCACCACAAAACCTTGCCCAACAACTCATGATAAGTTATCAGGGGTGACTGTAGTCCTTAACCATTCGGTCAAGTCCTGAGGTTGAACAATACGTAAGTATCATCAACACCACCACAAAGTGGACCAGAAGAGAGTGATTGATGTTCTGCAGCAACTTGGACTCACTGAATTGGCAGCCAACATAAGAGAAGAGCAATTAAGCGATCCTCCTTCCAGCCTTGGGCGGGATCGACATGACCAATTAGCAAGAACCTTAATCAAGTATGCTGATCAATCTTCTCAGGTGGGAAGTCAATTACCTCAAGTCTTCAACTCCAAGAGAACGAGGAGGAAAACAAGAGCCCACACTGACCCGACCAGTTCAAGAAGACCAAGAAAGATTGGAAATCTGCTGACAGTGTGCGGCCGGACGTAGGTCTGGTGCGCGACTGGAGGAAGCCTTCGAGAACCTTACGGATAGTTGGGGACAAGAGAGCAGAACGGTAGTTCGGTACTCCCAGAGAAAGGTGTGTAATTGCCATCTTGCCTTATATATGTAGTTGGTGGAGTCCTGGAAATGTGGGAACCGCTCGCCCCTTATATAGAGGAAGGACTGATTAGGCCCTGTGAGCAGTCTAGGCTGTGTCCGTACCACCCGCGACCGGGGTCTAGTGGCACCGTGTTGGCACGGACGGGGAGCTGGAACCAACGTGCAACACCTCAACCTCCACCAACAAACCCCTTAGCGCCCTATCAAAACACCTCCAATCTCCATAGAACCAGCCGCAATGTCCTCCACCGACTTCAAAGGAGCCGACAAGAAGCTCACGGAGATCAAGCTCAAGTTCCTCGACTCCGACCCGGACTTGCGCTTCATGGCCCTCAGCGACCTCAACAAGCTGCTCGTCGAACACAACCTCATCATCAACAAGGTCAACGCTTACTCAGGCCCAATTGTCGACCTCTTCCTCGATGCCCTCCAAGACCCAAACGCAGATGTCCAGAACCAGGCGCTTAGATGCTTTGAACCGCTCGTTGGCGCAATCACTGACGACGAGATCCTCTACATGATCACCAAGCTCAACGCCTCCCAGAGTGCCACCAACTCCATCACCACTTCCATCCAGACCATGGCCATTGCAGAGATCTTGAAGTTCATCAACCTGAAGCATGGATCCACTGGTGCCAGAATCATCCACACTCTTCTTCCATCGCTCATTGATTCTGATAGCAAGATTGGCTCCCTTGACTCCATTGAGATCCTCACCGACATCATCAAGAACCTTGGTACCATGATCCCTGAGGACCTACTTGTCCGTATCTACACCGCCCTTGTCACCACAGTGTTCCGTGGGGAGAGCATTATTGCCAAGAAGTCCATCTCAGCGTTGGGAAGTATCGTTCCAAACTTGTCCAAGGCACAGTTCAAGGAGGTGTACGACTTGGTGAACAAAAACTACAACAGCACCAGCTATGAGAGTATCACACTTGCGCTATTGTCTTATATTGCTTTGGCCAAGGCTAATGTTGTGTCGTTTGCTCCTTATCTTGATGCCACAGTTGAGTTCTCATTCGAATACCTCTATCTTGACGATGAGGAGTTGAGTGACGATCAGACAAAGATTGACGATGTCCGTTATGAGGCATTGCGTTTGATTGAAGTCCTTCTCATGATCGGTGAACCAGCTTACAAGTTTGTTGATCAGATCCTGGTGATTATCAAGAAGTTCCTTGTCTACGATCCATACAACAACGTGATGGACGAGGATGACGAGGACGACTACTCAGAGCCTGAGTTTTCAGATGACGAGTATGATGACGTTGATGACCAGAGTGATGACAACACATGGAAACTCCGTAAGGAGGCTTCGAAGTTGACTACTGCTATTGTCGAGGCCTTCCCAAACACGTTGTTGAAGATCTATTCGTCCGGTATCTTTGAGTCGGTTCTCAAGACCATTTCAGACACGTCGGATGCTGTCTCTTTCGAGAACATCAAGACATTGGACGTGCTTGTGCAAGCTTCATTGAAGGTCAACGGTCAGAGACCTAACCGCAAGAGAAGAAGCTCGGATATTGAGATGAGTGACTCCGAGGAGCCAGTGACACATTTGCACAAGTATACTTCTGCTATCGTTTCCAAGTTCATCAAAGAGTTGAACGGTGCGCAGGGTAACACACTGAACAAGTACAATGAGCTTTTGAACTTTTTCCAGACCTTCAACAGTCTTGACGACCAGTTGCAACCATTGCTCGCCTCCATCAGAGAGCACAACTTTGGACTGAACTTGGACTTGTTGAAGTTCTACTCTGCTGTCCTCCGCAACAACACACACCAGGCATTTGGTGATGAGTTTCCATACATTGTTGACACCATCAACAGTGGATTGACCAGCAAGAACCACATCAGTATCACCAACTCGATTGCGACATCGATTGATCTTTTGGACCTCTCTTACAACGAAGTGTTGACGGACTCAATCATCGAGATCGCCTCATTAGGCAAGAACGATAGCGGAATCAGAAACACCTCGATTGAATGCTTGGGTCAGTTGAAGACGCTTCCAACAGCCAAGATCATCCAAATCTTGGATTTGTTCTCAGAAACTTTGAGATATGAGCCACTTGTCATCAATACCGTCGAGGCTATCACAAACTTGGCAGAGCACTACGGCTCCTCCATCTCGAGTCCGGTCATGGAAACGATTATTGTGTCATATAAGCAGTTGTTGACGAATGTGAACTACTATTCTCCTGTGATTGATTCACTTGTGAGCATTTCCGCTGTGTTGCCAATTGATGCGTCGATTGGTGACTTGTTGCTCGGATGGTTTGAGAGAAACACCCACCAGTCTCAGATCTTGAGGATCTTGTCGCATGTCGAGTTTGACAAGTCCAAGTTGACGGAAATCTTCCTCAAGGCGAGTGTTGGCGATGTTGATGAAAGTGCATTGATGGATGTGTCTACGAAGATTGGATCTCAGTTGATTCCAACGTTGGAGACAAACAGTGATAATGACACGAACATCAAGATCTTGGCAAACATTGTGGTTCATGAGAATTTGGTACAATATGTCTCACGGAGAGAGGCTGAGTTGATGTCTCGTCAGAACGTTGCATTCAACCTCAAGTTCTTGGGATATGTTGGTCTCAGCCTTGACTTGTCGATCACTGTTGAGCAGTTGATGGGCTTCTTTGATGATGACGATGCAAAGATTTATGCCGCTGAGACGATTGGAAACGTTGCGTCTAGGAACACAGTTGCCTACTTGGACGGGTTCTTGCAGTTGATTGAACGTGATCAGAACCGGTACTTGTTGCTCGTTGCCACGAAACAGATGCTCAAGAAGGACAAGACGTTGGTACATGAGCAGTATGAGAAGATCTGGAACACACTGATTGCAATTGCCAACGCCGCAACGAGTGTTGATGAGAACTTGTCTCGTGTGATTTCGCACAACATTGGACTCATCTTGGTCAACAACAACACAACAAACTACTTCTACGCCAAGGCTGCTGCGTTGTTGGAGTCTGAGCGGATGGTTGTTGTGTACACGATCATTGCCTCGATCAAGTTTATCTTGGCGTATGACGATGTCATTTCCCCAGAGCTCGTTGAGTTGTTGTTATTGCCTGCCTTCTCCAAGATCTCGTCTGTTGACCTGGACGTGAAGCAAGTCTCCATGATTACACTGATCACAGCACTGAACAACCAATTTGCCAACTTGGTGTCGTTCCTACCAGAGATCTTGCCAAAGGTGTACGACGAGCTGGCCTCACGCAAGGAGTACCAGGAGACTATCCAGATTGGTCCATTCAAACACAAGATTGATCGTGCACTTGAGGTGAGAAAGAATGCATTTGAGCTGCTGTATAAGCTCACGCTGAACCATGGAGTGTTGAAGAGTATCGACTTCAACGAGGTTTTGGCTGTTGTCGTTGAGCATGGGTTGAAGGCTGATATTGTGTCCATCAGTTCACTGATTATTGTCAAGCTGTTGGAGTTTGACGAAGTTGTGCTTGGTGATGAGGCTAAAGACGGATTGAAGAGCGGAATTGACAAGCTGTTGTTGGCGATCAAGAAGAAGGAGGATGCTGACAAGGATTCCAAGGAGGAGCAGGAGACGAAGAACACGCTGATCACACTGAGAAACACTGTGTTCCCCGTTGCAGAGTGATTTGGATGCTGATGTTCGTCTAGAATAAGCGAAAAAAGGAAAGGCCATGTTTATGTTGAGCTCTGAACTGTAACACTATAAGCAAGCGTACAGGAGAGCAATCTTGGACGGCGCGGTAAGGATTGCCGATTTGGGAGGCGGGAACTGGTGCCGACAGTCGAGGACCCACAAAGAGGTTTAGTGGGTAAGAAGGTCTGGAAAAGCTGCTTGATGGTGTTGCTGAGGTTCAATTGCCGAGAGACGCTCAAAGCTGTCAAGACACGGTTCCCCACACCGCTTTGAGCTCCAGGCCAAGTCTGAAAAAAGGAACGCACCCCGGACTTTGATATGCGCAGTAGATGACCTCGGCGCCTCGATTCTCGCTATTTTTTGGCTTTGGTATAAAAGGGCTGCGATGTTCCTCTCTTTCTTTGTTGGTGCTTTCTGAGTTTGATTCTACACACCACCAATCAATGACCGGCGACTTCACCTCCTACATCTCCGACGACTTCAAGCAGCCTCTTCCTTGGCCGGCTCCAAAGCTCAAGAAGAACGTGTTTGACAACTTTTCACTCGCTGGCAAAGTCGCTGTTGTGACCGGTGCAGCACGAGGAATTGGATATGCTGTTGCTGAGTGTTATGCTCAGGCAGGTGCACAGATTGCCATCATTGACTACCAGATTGAGCTGGCACAGCAGAGTGCTAAGAAGCTCGGGGCTGAGTACGGCACCAAGACCGGAGCGTACTTTGTCGACGTTAGCAAGGATGACGAAGTTGATCTCGTGGTGAGACAGATCGAGAAGGACTTTGGCACGGTGGATGTGTTTGTTGCTAATGCTGGAATCATTTGGACAGACGGTGCTATCTTGAACGAAGAGAACAATGCGCATGGGCCTGAGAAGTGGAGGAGATTGATCGATGTGGACCTGAACGCAGTGTACTACTGCGCCAGATCTGTCGGTCGCATATTCAAGGCAAAGGGATCTGGATCCTTCATCATCACTGCCTCGATGTCTGGTCATATCGCCAATGTTCCAAACTACCAAACCGCTTACAACGTTGCAAAGGCTGGATGTGTCCACTTGAGTCGCTCTCTGGCTGTTGAATGGGCTGGATTCGCTCGTGTCAACTCTGTCTCTCCAGGATACATCGATTCTGGAGTCGCTGATGTTCTTCCAGATGAGGTGCGTGCAAAGTGGTGGTCATTGATCCCAATGGGCAGAGAAGGGTTGCCTCAGGAGTTGGTTGGTGCTTATCTGTACCTTGCATCTGATGCGTCAACTTACACCACAGGCTCGGACTTGAAGGTTGACGGAGGTTATTGTTCTGTTTAGATCATCAAGTAAGATTGTACGTGAGGTGTACTCTTCTGTTTTCGTTGTAAGCTGGTTAAGGTCTCGGTCTCGGCTTTAACAGTGGGGTTTCGGTTTTAACGGTAGACGGGTCACATGGTCACATAAGCGACGTATTTGTAATGAGTGCGCTTGCTGTTCCCAAAGCATCGCGGATGATCAATTGGTGAACTGTGTCTATAAAAGGCCCGTCTCCCCACTCTTTCCCCCCTTCAATTTACACCCAGTTCTCTTCCATTGCACAGACACAGCAACAATGGCTTCCAACCTCATTGACGAAGGCGACCCACACTCCGAGAAGTACGCAGCTCCATACCTCAAGCTCTACTCTCTCGGAACCCCAAACGGTGTCAAGATCACCGTCTACCTGTCCCTGTTGAAGCAGCCATACCACTACCGTAAGGTGGACATCCGCACTAATGAGCAGAAGGAAGACTGGTTCTTGAAGCTGAACCCGAACGGCCGTATCCCAACATTGACCGATGTCGACAAGGACGGCAAGGTGTACAGTGTCTTTGAGACCGCTGCCATCCTGTTGTACATCGGAGAGAAGTACGACACCGACCGCAAGTACTACTACGACCTGTCTGCTGGTGACTTGTACTGGGACCAGATCAAGTGGTTGACGTTCCAGGTTGCAAGCCATGCTCCGTACCAGGGCCAGTCGAACCATTTCAACACGTATGCCCCAGAGGATGTTCCATACGGGAAGAAGAGATACCTCGAGGAGACCAAGAGGGTGTTTGGTGTCTTTGAGATCAGACTCAATGAGAACAATGGATGGTTGGTTGGTGACCACTTGAACATTGCTGATATTGCTGCTTACGCATGGATCCGCAAGCCTCAGGGAGCTGGTATCCCAGACTTGAAGGAGTGGCCAGCATTGGAGAAGTGGGTTGCAACCATTGATGCCATTCCAGGCGTCCAGGAGGGCATTATTCCGTAATCTCTATCAATTCTATCAGCTTACTACAATGTAATACTTTCAAACATATACATACAGAGAGGCTCAGTAGTAGTGGGGAGGGGGTAATAAATAACACGGTGTAGCATGACAATCATCACATATAGTGGCAAATCACTTGTTGGACAAGCCCTTGACCAACTCAATGTACTTCTCAGTAGAGAAGGACTTTGGTCTCTCGATAGAAGCACCAACGGCACGGTCAATGATCAACTGTGGCAACACACCAAAGGCTCTGGAGACACCGAACAACACGGTGTAGAAGGAAGCCTCAGTCAAACCGTAGTACTGCAAAAGCACACCAGAGTGCGAGTCAACGTTTGGCCATGGGTTCTTGGTCTTACCGTGCTTGGTGAGCACCTCTGGGGCAACCTCGTAGATGGTGGAGACAAGCTTGAACATGTCAAAGTCTGGCAAGTGCTTGAGAGCGAACTCACGTTGAGCAGTGTATCTTGGGTCTGTCTTTCTCAAGACGGCGTGACCGTACCCTGGAACAACACGACCAGCGTTGAGAGTGTCCCACAAGTACTTCTCGATGGAGGACTTGGAGAAGTCACCGTGGACCTCCTCCTTGAGCTTGAACAACCACTCGAGCACCTCCTGGTTAGCACGGCCGTGGAGTGGACCGGCAAGACCGTTGAGACCGGCAGCGAAGGAGAGGAATGGAGAAGAGAGGGCAGAGCCGACCAAGTGGGTTGTGTGGGCGGAAACGTTACCACCCTCGTGGTCAGAGTGGATGGTCAAGTAGAGTCTCATGAGCTCGACAAACTCTGGGTTGGAGCCGTATCCCAACAAGTTGGCCAACTGGGCACCGTAGTCCAAGTCCTTGTTGATGGCTGGGACCTTACCGTCCTTGAACACGTTTTGGTAGATACGGGCCGCAATGTTTGGCAACTTGGCCAAGAGGTCGATGGAGTCCTCGTAGGTGTAGTTCCAGTAGTCCTTCTTGTTGACTCCGGATGCATAAGCCTTTGCGAACTGGGACTCGGACTCCAAAGCGGTGACGGCAATGGAGAACTGGGCCATTGGGTGCAAGTGGGATGGGGAGCGGTCAATGATCTCCTCAACGTGTGCTGGCAACTGGGAGCGGGCAGCAAACTCGGCAGAGAGAGCCTTGGTCTGGGCCTCAGTTGGGACCTCACCTGTAAGAAGCAACCAGAACAGGGCCTCTGGCAATGGCTCCTCGCCACCTTCAGCCTTTGGAAGCTCCTTCTGGATGTCTGGGATGGTACGGCCTCTGAAGCGGATTCCCTCAATTGGGTCAAGGACAGAGCCCTCCCACACGAGACCCTTGATTCCACGCATACCACCGTACGCCTGCTCCAAAGTGACCTCGCCAATGACGGTCTTTCCGTACTCCTTCTTCAACGACTTGATCTGCTCAACCTTTTCTGGGATCTGCTCGGCAAAACGCTGCTTGAGCGTCTTCTCCGCGGAGGAGTAGGATCTTGTGGCTGTGAGGACGTTTCTTCTGAGGCCTGCTCTTGCTGTGGTTGCGAGTCTAAGCGACATTTTATGGTGGTTGGTGTGTGGGCCTGTTCGGTCATGGCGAAGAGTTGAAAGAGCGGGCCCCCGCGCTGCTTAAATAAACACAAACAGACGGCCCCGAAACGGGCCCGAAGCGGCGAAGGTCATGACCTCGAGGAGTCGCGGTCAGGGCACGCAGACCCCACCACTTTGGCTCGTGAACTGCTACAACAATGCCACCCCGCCATCGCTTTCACTTTGGAGGGGCAGACCCTCGTCTGTGGAAGCATTGTGTGCCCCTCCCTCTGTTTACCTTTTGGCCCTGTTTACCTCTGGATCTCGTGCCCTGCCCCTGTCCTTTTCGCATTGCTCCCCGGCCATCCAGCTCCTTCCACCCAGCTCCTTCCACCCAGACACCACACTATAACCCACCACACAAATGACCTCCTCAGCACTCGCTTCTTGATTGGCCAATAAAACACCCATTTTATCTTCCAAGATCCGTCCACAACCGTCGTTTTAACCGGGATAATCACCTGCCGAGAGCCGAACTGTGGGGGTTGCTGCCATTGCTGTCACTGCTGTAAATGGCAGATCAAGGCCAGGGTCGTGGGGTGTCAAGGAGAAGCTCCTCTAGTCTCATGACATTGAGGTATTGTGTAAACCTAGGTAGTCTCGTATGACTGTTCAGTGTGTGTTAACACCGTCAGATGACTCTCCCCCTCTCTATGTGCGCCTATTGTAGCTTATCGCTGATGACTTCAGAATTACACCCCCTGAATGACCACCGATTATGGTACGACCAACAATCAGACAATCAACCAAACTTCCACAAAAACTATACAAAGTAACGAGGCTCGTCAAACACATGGAAACGGTGTCCTCTGACACCATCACCGTAGAAGAAATCTGGGAATCTCATATCCTGAGGCACGTCGTCCTCACCAACACGCTCCTGCGCATACACATCCGCGTCCTCAGACCCGACAACAAACTTGGCCGCTTGCACCTCAGTGTCGGTGATAGTACCTCTGCTGATACGAGCGTAACCAGTTCTCTTCAAGTGTTTGTACAAGATGTACTCACACCATCTGTCCCAGTCCGAAGCATCGACGTCGTGCATGCCACTCTCCGCTGAAACGTAGTTGTTGTAGTTTCCCTCCAATGGAGTAGTCACCAAGTAACTCAACAACACCATAGGGCGATCACTTGATCCCATGATGTCACGGACTCCCAGAGACTGCAACAAACGATCCTCGACATCCTCCTCCTGTCCACTGTGGAACACAACAACGTCAACAAGCTCACCGTACACATCCAATGTAGCATGGATAGCTGGGGCCAACTCACCAACTGGAGATGGCAACAGGTGGTGTGTCGAGTTCAGGATTGGGAACTTGGACAACAGTGCACATCCCCATGTGTGCTTGTTTGGACCTGGACCGAAATCGGCATACATGTCAAGCTCCTCTGCAAGCTGTTGTGTCAAATCACGGTTACCCATGATGATTCTCTGTGTGTCACTCTCGAGCAGCCCAACGACATCAAGCTCCAAGTCACGAATCAAGTCACGCATACGGCCCTCAGAGGACCACATGTCGTTGTCCAAACCAAAGTGGATCGTCCAGATACCAGCGGTGAACAGCTTAGACTCTGGGTGGTAAGGCACAGGGTCACTCACAGGGAATCTCAGGTATCCAATCAACACACTGACACTGGCCAATACGACCAGCACCCTCTTGACTTTCTCCAATCCGCTCTTGACATTGATAGTCACCTCAGAAGTAACACCTTGGAACTTCCACAGCGCAAACGCCAACAATCCAGTGGATGATCCCAACACGATGTCTGTACGTTCACGGAGGATCCAACCAGCAGGCACAAACGCATATGCGACAATCCACACATGCATCAGCTGCAACACAACAACCCACAGGGCAGACAGGGTGAACACCTTACCCGGGTGGAACTTGGCAGCTTCGTTCAACACAATCGGTGTGCTGCCTGTGAGGAACAATGTGTATCCGAGCACACCAATGTATCCCGTCCAGCCACTAAAGAAGTACAACACAGCGGCACTGAAGCACCCAATACCAATGTTTCTCGTGGTGTTCAGCTGTGAGGATGCAAGACCGAGGTAGATACCACCAAGAGCGACAATGATCGATACAGCACCGTGTGGGACCGGCATTGGTCCACGGACAGGGTATCCCTCCCACAACCATGTGATCATCGTGGACGAGTCCGTCAGCATAGCATGCAGCGAGAACATCAGGGCGCCGAGTCCCAATGAAGTGACAAACAATGATGGTGTCTGGGTCGATGTAGTGCGAGGAGCAATGGCTTGTGGTCTGGTGGTCAACAAAGCGGCAATGAGTCCAATGGCAATACCAGTCTTGTTCCAACCACCGTTCTCGGCATGCATGATCGGCCAGATTGGGTTGTTTGAGTACAGAGAGAACTTTGCAATGGAGGAGGCAATGAGTCCGAGTGTGAAGGTGGTGAAGTAGTACTTACCCCTAACGGTGTCGAAGGAATGGTAGTGCACCTCGTTGGCGAACGCGATGTAGTTGAAGATGGATCCAACTCCGATAGATGCCAAACGGTGGTCTGGGAAGTCAATGGCGTATGATCCAACAGCATATCCAACGGCAAGGACACGTGGAATCTGTGGGAATGCCGTGAAGAAGCGCTTGATTGATGGGACGAGCAACAAGAACGCGAGCAATGGGGCAAGGAGTGAGACCTCAAACCCAGAAATACCCATGTTCCACAGTGGGAAGTACCAAATCACCAGTGGGAGAGATGTGGTGATGGACCAAAAGATGAACGCATTGACGGTGTTGACAATGAGTTCGAGGTATGTAATGTCATCACGGGACTTTGGCTTGAGTTTGCCCTCTTCACTGATGGTAGCGGTAGATGGCGCAGCAGTGTCAGCAATCTGGAAGTCAAACTTGGTGCCAATAATGTTCAAGGAGATGTCCTTGAAATCAACATACGTCCATGCATCGAATCCAATGTCCAAGATGATCAAAGACCACTCAAAGTATGCGTAGATGGAGTATGCACCGGCTCTTCTGTGTACCTTGTGCTGAATGAACCAGTACACTAATGGCACCAGTGTTCCAAAGAACGCAATGGACGTCCAGAATCTGTACTTGCGGAGAGAAGTACTCTTTGGTGTCGAAGTGATGACGAACCACTCCCATGGGATAGTAAGCACGATGTATGCAATCATGAACACGTCGTGGGCGTCATGGTCATCTGTGGAGGTGATGTACACCCATCCACCGCATGTGACGGTTCTCACAATACCAACAACAGTGCCAATGATAGCCTTCTTCTGACCAGACACACCAACATAGCGGAGGTATGACACCAACAAGAGCAGGAAACGAGGACCGGCAGTCAGTGCAATGAGGATTTGAAAGATGGAGCGCTCGGGGTATCTGTCACCAATGGTGGCGCTGACGGAGGGGAACCACTCGTCTGGGTATCCATAAAACCCGTTCTTGACAATCTTCTCATAGTGCAGTGCAGTGCCAACGATGAGTGCAACAATGAACGCTGATGAGGAACAAACGGTGTGTGCCAGCGAGATGGCCTGACAGTTGAAGGACAGGAGAGACTTCGCCTCGGACATCGTGTGCACAGCGACTTTCTTAGACAGCGGTTGAAACGAGCAGAAACAATAAAGGTCTCCCAAACGTGTGACCAATTGAGAAGGAGTGTGACAACGGTGTCAAAGAGAAGCTGCTCTTGGTGAACTTAACGAGGCAGTGGTTTCTTTGTTGTTCTTTGTCCGTGGCTTTGTTTTTCATCCCGTGGACGGATAGGGAAGGAGCACCGATTTATGAGGGGATGGGGCTGTAACAAGGGCTATTGGTGCTTATTCAGGTTGTTGAATGGTCAGAAGAAGAATCTATCGATATGAGTGTCTTTATATGTACCTTCACCAACTTTCCGCTTCCCAAAATGCCCAAATTAGAGCATGTTGTGGGGGATTGCTGCTCCTCGTTTAGGTAGTATCTTATGTAAGCACCGCATGAGTCTCGAGTTTCCAGTCCTATCAGAAGCTAGTCTCTGGTCCCTAAATATCCAGTCTCTCGTCAAAGCTAGTCCCTTTTCGCGATTTCCCAGATCCCCACACCACAACGAAAGGAGTCCAATTGGACGGCTTCACAACAAGAACAAGCGCTTCCACACTTCTTCAACTCCACACAAATAGCACAGAACCATGGCCCGTTCGTATCTGCCTCACTTGCCTCAAGCTCGCTCCATCTTACTAACTTCCAACGCACAGACCAGAGAAACGAGCTTGTGTCCTTTGACGATATTGACTACGCCAACCATGGTGACCTCCGCAAGGCCCAGGAATCCATGGTCAGAGAACAGTGGATCCGCATCAATGCCCTCAAAGTGACTCGTCTTGCATTGGAGAAGTGCTATAAGAATAAAGGCTCCAACCACTACGAAGACTGTCGTGCGTTGGCTGAGAGATACATGCAGATGATGGACACACAGGGAAGCGTCCAAGGCTTCTATGGATACCAAAAGAATGACCCTTCTAAGTGATTTCTTTGGGTAAGGAACTGCTATTTATTACTACTATTTATTGTTGTTGCAAGGTCCTGGTGCGACGTTGTGACTTATTTATTGGCTTGATGGTGGTCTGAGTGTGTCATCATTTGATGCTGGCTCGGCCGTCTGTCTTGTCCCTCTTATTTATTGGAATCACACTACATTACACAACTGCTCTTTTGTCTGAGCTATACGAGAAGATGTCAAACAACTTGTACATTAGATTGAACAAACAACTCAGTTTTTAAGTGATGGCTTGATCATGTCAGAGCTAGAGCCTGCCGCAGATTCCTTGACACCATCGTCATTCGATGCAACAGCATCCAGCTCAATAACAACGTCTCCGTCCAGAACTTCACTTGGACCCTTGTACGTCTTTCTCCCCTGAACAAACCAACAGATTGTTGCATAAGCAATCACGATAAAGATGATCACAATCGTGTAGTTCATATTGCTAGTAGTGACAGGGTACACTGTTGGGAACAACATAGTGATGGACACAAACGACAACCAGATGACAGAGATCACATTGATAATCACGCCAGCGAAACCCAAGTTCCACGGTCTGTCAACTGGCATTCGTGATCTTCCACCAAACAACATCAACGCGATCGGGGCCATGTATGCGAGTTCGTGTCCAAGTGTGCACAAGGAGAGAATCGTGTTGAACACAACGTCACTTGACAGGTACAGAACAATGATGATGCACTGCACGACACATGAGAACAGTAGTGCAGGGATTGGGACACGCCAGCGGTCAGACACCTTAGAGAATGTCTTTGGGAAGATGAACGCACCATCACGGGCAAAGGAATATATCGTACGTGAGTTTGACAATGTCATAGCCTCTGCAGCGAATAGAGCGCCAATTGCAGGCAGAAGAACGATGATAACTGTTCCTGCCACACTCCCAGTGTTGTTGTATACGAGTTGTGTGAATGCAGATCCAGTTGAGGAGTCCACCAAATCAGGAACATTGTTGAGCACTGAGCAGATGACCATGACAAACATGAAGCCATAAAGGATTGCGGATGTAATGACTATCATGAGTGCTTTGGGGATGATGTTGGTTCCTGTCTCTGCTTCCTCTGCCAGATGGGTCACTGAGTCATATCCAGTGAATGTGTATGCTGATTGGAGAAGCCCAAGGATGAACACATACCCATGGGAAGAGAACCCCGTGAGGTTGTTGTAGTCAGTGAAGATGAACTCGGCATCTCTTCTGACAGGGGCAGTAGCCAGAAGTGTAACCATGACTGCAACAACCGAAGAAATGTTATAGATGAACAATGCCTTAGTGGACTGTGAGTAGTACTTGTTCAGGAAGATGTTGGAGCACGTGAACAGAAAGATGAAAGCCATCGTCACCAGAACATAGTGGAATCTCTCCGAAGTGTAACTTGGGTTGGAAAGAGGAATAACTGACAGGATCTGGGCGGTGCCTTGGAAAGAAGCCGAAGCAGCAAAGGCGATCTGGGCAAAGATGTTGAAGTAACCAGTGTACCACGACGACAGGATCTTCATCCTCTTACTCTTTCCAAGCTGGTATGCCCATGACAAGGGACCACCAGCGACTGGGTAGACAGCAGCAATCTCGGCCATCGAAAGTGCCACAAGGAAGGTGAAGATGGACACGATGATGTATCCCCACACGAGAGACTGCGCTCCTCCTGTGACGAGTGGTGTCGTCAAAGTATTCATGATGGCAGTTGGAGGAGTAAGCACGACAATACCAAACGCAGCAAGAGACAAGATACTGTGTGACCGTTTGAGCTCCTGTTTGTATCCCAACTTCTCAAGCATCTCTTGCTCATTATTGTGAGCATGGTGTGACTCTGGATCCTTGAGAGGTGATGACATGGTACTAAGTGTAGGCATAAGGCGTTATTCAGTGGTTCATCTTGGGAAGAAAGTAGGTGGGAGGAGCAGCGGCGTGGACCTTGACTTTTAAAGCTACTCTGTGCCCCACATTTCTGTCAACGAGGTGTCTTTTGCCTTAACGTCAAAGGATGAACAGCATTAGCAGGCGCGCGTCATCTCGTCCAAATGCGGAAAGACTTTCCGCGGAGATGTCCGTTTGCCCTAGGTTTTTACACCTAGAGGATGATTCTGGGCTGCAAGTACTTGTCAAGGTGTCGAAAAACACCGGAGTCAGATAATGCGGGGTGGGGTATATTCTGGTCATCTTGCAGGCCGCTCGGGTACTAACGGCGAGGCATTGAAGAGGGTGTTGTTCGCTTACAGCTTACCATGAGTGAACAATTAACGTAATCCAAAAACAACACAAAGCATAAAACAAACACTATACAAAAGAGAGATCAGGAAGCCTCAGTCAATGCTTTTCAGCGAAGTCCTGCTTGGAAGTGGTGGCCTCCACAGTAGACGTGGCATCATAAACCTCAAGTTCCTCGCCCTCGTGGTCAATGACTTCACCTGGGCCCTTGAAAGTCTTTCTTCCCTGAACAAACCAGCAGATGGTAGCGTAGGCAATGACGATGAACAGAATGACAACAGTGTAGTTCATGTTACCAGGGTTGGTTGGACTGACAGTTGGGAACATACAAGTGATGGAGACAAAGATCAACCAGACCACAGAGATGGCGTTACAGATAGGACCAAAGACACCCAAGTTCCAAGATCTCTTCTCTGGCATACGGGAACGGCCACCAAATAGCATAAGAACAATAGGAATGAGGTATGCGAGTTCGTGACCAATGGTACACAAGGACAGAATGGTGGAGAAGACAACGTCAGAGGACAAGTAGAGGATGACGATGATCCACTGAACGAAGCATGAGAAGAGCAAAGCAGGGATTGGAACGCCCCAACGGTCAGAAACTTTGGCAAATGTCTTTGGGAAGATGAAGGCACCGTCACGGGCAAAAGAATAGATGGTACGCGAGTTGGAGAGAGTCATACCCTCAGCAGCAAAGAGAGCACCAAGAGCTGGGAGAATGATGAGGATGACAGTGCCTGGGATGTTACCGACCAGGTCGTAAACGAGCTGTGTGAAGGCAGAACCAGTGTCAGAGTTGACCAAACGCTCAATGTCATCTGGAAGAACAGAGCAGATGGAAATGACGAACATGAAACCGTAAGCAACAGAGGTACTGACGACAATGACAAGAGCCTTTGGGATGATGTTGACACCAGTCTCGGCCTCTTCAGCCAAGTGTGTGACAGAGTCGTAACCGGTGAAGGTATAAGCGGACTGGAGAAGACCAAGAATGAAGACATAAGCGTGGGAGTTGAAACCAGTCAAGTTGGTGTAGTCGGTGAAGATAAACTTGCCACCCTGTCTATCTTCAGACTTTGCCAGCAAGGTGATCATAACTGCAAAGACACTTCCAACGTTGAGAACGACAAGGAACTTAGTGGACTGCGAGTAGAACTTGTTCATGAAGATGTTGGTCAAAGTGAAGAGCAAGATGAAGGCCATGGATCCCAAAACGTAGTGGTAACTCTGTGGGACGTAGGTTGGGTGCTGGAGAGCAGCAGCCGACAAGACTTGAACCATACCTTGGAAAGAAGCGGAAGCAGCAAAAGCAATCTGGGCGAAGATGTTGAAGTAACCAGTGTACCAAGAGGACAAGATCTTGACTCTCTTCGAACCTCCCAGCTGGTAAGCCCATGAAAGTGGACCACCAGCAACAGGGTAGACAGCTGCAATCTCAGCCATGGAAAGTGCGACAATGATGGTGAAGATAGAAACAATGATGTAACCCCATACTAGGGTCTGCGCACCACCTGTTGCAAGTGGAGTTGTGAGTGTGTTCATGATGGCTGTTGGTGCAGTAAGCACGTAGATACCGTAGGCAACAAGGGAAAGAGTAGAGTGTGAACGTTTGAGTTCCTGTTTGTAACCAAGCTGCTCGAGCATGGCCTGACCATCATGGGGCACCTCGCCGGACTCAGGGTCCATGCGGGAGCTAGTTGTGCCTGTGAGCTTCATGATGTGTAGAAATGTGTGAAGGAAGCTTGAAGGAGAGGAAAGAAAGAGCACCGGTTTGTTCGAGATCGTAGGGCCATACCGGGTTATAAGGTTTTTGAATTTGTGTCAAATGTCTGATTCTGTACCCAGATCAAGAGAGATGTGCAATCTAGATGGTCCCTGGGCCGCATCCATCGATCGTTGTGCAGAGTTGGCGGTGGGCCGAAGAGCCAGTTGCCGAAAACGTAGCAGAGACTCCGCGGGAAAGTTCTTGAGGGCTAGCGCAAACCGAAGGACAAACAGAAGCACAGCGAACCAGGTTGCAGATCAGCGGACTTATCAGCTTGGAATCGCGCGGCTGTTGATAACGAGTTAGAGTACGGCGAAGCAGAAGATGATTTGATTACAGATTGGCGTCTGGGAGCTCCAGTGGATGATGCCTAGCTGGGTCGGAGTTTATGTGTCAAAATTTTCCACCTCGGTCCTATTGTTGGCGATGAGCGCTGTCAATGGGCCTGATCTGGTGAACTATACAAACCGTCGTATCCTTTCCCCACTAACAACTGTATGACAGGTCATGGATCTCCAAGACCATTCAATAGTCTACAGAGTGGCGCGTTGGTGTGTCCGCCGGCCCGTCCATAACCGTTTCACCACACCAGCACCAACCACCTGATTGATGCTGCCGTACAAACACCTTTGTTCGGGGATCAAACTGTAGAGAGTGGACCGTGGAATCAGGATTACGGGTTAACAATCGGTGTTGAACTGATCTCATGATCTCAAACTCCGCCGTTGTTCAGGCCGGTCTAGTGGTCTGTGGTCTGTGGTCTGTGGCGCGGAATTACTTGCCTCTCGGGATCCCAAATTCCGTCCCCCGCAAAACTCTGTCACATCTCGTATACAAGATGCTCTGAAGACTAGTGATAAAAGCTCAGGAAGAGTGATTTATGTCGTTCGCCGGTTTGTCAACTGGCGGCTTTCGCTCAAATAGGAGGACTGATGTAGATCACTTCTGACATCCCGTAGTTGTGGGATGATGCCTTCATTTCTCCAGTTCTCAACTGATGCGGATGGAGGCTGGCATCTCGAACTTATATAAATCCGTACTAGCTGCTTTCCTTCGAACAGGCCAGGGTCCAGGAGATACTCAATATCACAGTAGATGTATAATGGGGGTTGGTATCCTTCGATATTTGAATGGGTGGGGTGTGGGGTGTTTTCGCATCATCAACACTGAACGCCAGGGTTCTCCAACATTGGCACTACCCATCAAACTTTCAAGTGGGTACTCCCACCCAAGCACAGTCAAATACGTCACATCTTCTTGCAGTTAGCAGTATGAATGGATGAATCTTCCATCGTATTTCAGAGCTACGCTGTGTTTTCAGGGGTCAGGCGTACGAACTGGGAATCAGCCCTGTGGCGCACTGAATGTAACGTGACACATAGATTCTGAGCATCCTTGAGCAACCGTCACACAACCACCAAGGTATATCTCCCAACCACATCCACATTACACACTGTGCACACTACCGCTAACCAAAGCAGAACCTCAGAGATGCCCACTCATCACAGCTTCCAGGGCTCACGTGTCTCCCTTTGTCGGGCCACACCGACGGTGCTCGGACGAAAGAGATGACGTTATTGCGGGTAATCCTCGGATCTCCCACCAAAATCGCTGCCCATCAGCTGACTTTCGCGAAGCTTAACTATGGAGATGGAAGCGCGTGACTCCCACTTCCGAGGGTCTCCCGGAGTGCCATCACCCAATACACCACGGAGAGACCACTTTTATAAAAAGGGCCGCCGGGACCTGTTCAAACTCTCGAACCACGCGCTCACATCCTGATCACCATCCGGCAAACAGCTGTATTCCTTATATCAAGAGTAAGTGCTTGTCAATTGGGGGCTTTGCAATGGTCAATTGCTTCTTCTATGGACCCTTGTGTCTCGGTCCCCCCACCTACCCCCGTTCCAGCTTCAATGGATCAACGAGCAATTGAACAATCCACTAACCATCATAGATGTCTCTTTCCAACAAGCTTTCCGTGTCCGACCTTAACGTCGAGGCCAAGCGTGTCTTCATCCGTGTTGACTTCAACGTCCCATTGGACGGTAAGACCATCACCAACAACCAGAGAATTGTTGCTGCCCTTCCAACCATCCAGTACGTTTTGGAGCACAAGCCAAAGGCTGTCATCTTGGCCTCCCACTTGGGTAGACCAAACGGTGAGAGAAACGAGAAGTACTCCCTCAAGCCAGTTGCTGACGAGCTCGAGAAGTTGTTGGGCAAGCCAGTCACCTTCTTGGACGACTGTGTTGGTGAGGCCGTTGAGACCGCCGTCAACGGTGCCACTGACGGTCAGGTCTTCCTCTTGGAGAACCTCCGTTACCACATTGAGGAGGAGGGTTCCAAGAAGACCCCAGAGGGTAAGGTCAAGGCCTCCAAGGAGGATGTTGAGAAGTTCAGAAAGCAGCTCACCTCCCTCGCCGATGTCTACGTCAACGACGCCTTCGGTACCGCACACAGAGCCCACTCTTCCATGGTTGGTTTCGACCTCCCACAGAGAGCTGCCGGTTTCTTGATGGCCAAGGAGCTCACATACTTTGCCAAGGCCTTGGAGAACCCAGAGCGTCCTTTCCTTGCCATCCTCGGTGGTGCTAAGGTCTCCGACAAGATCCAGCTCATTGACAACTTGCTCGACAAGGTCGACATCCTCATCATTGGTGGTGGTATGGCTTTCACTTTCAACAAGGTCCTTGACGGTGCCAAGATCGGTAAGTCCATCTACGACGCTGAGGGTGCAAAGCTCGTCCCAAAGCTCATTGAGAAGTCTAAGGCCAACAACGTTGAGATTGTCCTCCCAGTCGACTTCACCACCGCTGACAAGTTCTCCGCAGATGCTACTGTCGGTTACGCCACTGCTTCTGAGGGTATCCCAGATGACCTTCAGGGTCTCGACAACGGTGAGAAGTCCCGTGAGTTGTTCGCCGCTGCTGTCGCCAAGGCTAAGACCATCGTCTGGAACGGTCCACCAGGTGTCTTTGAGTTCGACAGCTTCGCTGCTGGTACCAAGTCTCTTCTCGACGCTGCTGTCAAGTCTGCTGAGGCTGGTAACACAGTCATCATTGGTGGTGGTGACACTGCTACTGTTGCTAAGAAGTTCGGTGTTGCTGACAAGCTCTCCCACGTCTCTACCGGTGGTGGTGCCTCCCTTGAGTTGCTCGAGGGTAAGGAGCTTCCAGGTGTTACTTACTTGTCCAACAAGTAAGTCGGTACTCTAATATGACACTGGTTATGTCTATGTATACATGTGATCCAATTTTCTGAATACCTAATTGTAGCTCACCTTATCATGTCATCGCCAATGTTTCTTGCCTTTGGCTCGACCCAATGCATACCGAGAGTGTCAAAGATCTTCTTTTCACTGAACGATTCAACAAGTTCTTGCTTGACCACCTTTCCCTTGTCGTCCTTCTCCACTTTGAACAACCCTTGGTCACTGAGTCTCATTCCTCTTTTCATCGCACGTAGTCTGATCTTCTTGTTGAACTCATTGTTTCCTGTGAAGTAGATCAATGCCGAGCCAATCTCATTATATGGCACCAGCAAGAAGTCAATACGGCGGCACTTCCCCTCTATCTTGCTGCCTGTAGCCTTTTCGTTCCACTCGGGTGTCAATGCACATCCACCGAGCCACTTGGTGGAGACGGAGTTGGTGAGAGTACACTTCCAGTACCCATCTTCCTTGATGTTGGCGAGAAGCTTCTTCAAGATCGCTTGTAACTCCTCAATCTTCACATCTGGCTTGGTTACAATGAAATCAACATCACCACACATGTCGGCACCACGTCTGTAACTCCCACCAATAGTGATCTGCATCTCTGGATCAATCTCATGGAACTTCTTGGTGATGTACTCATCATGAACGGTACACTCCTTTCTCGGTATCCTCTCATTCCACTCGTAGTAGTAGTCCAATCCAAGTCGCTGGTTTGTTGTCAGATCGGATCTGTTCTTAACATCCTCCAAAGTACGCATGCCTTCCTTGATCCAAGTCTGTGCGAACACCTCGCCGACACCGTACACGCCCTTGAATAGTTTCAGCAGTTTCATTTCCTTGGACTGTTGAAGTTTTCTAAGAACAACCAAGTCATCCGTCTTACTGATCTCCTCGATCTTTCTGGCAATAGAGCTCCCAACACCAGGAATCTTGATGGCTTCGGCATATGTTGTGATGTGCTTGTCTGTTCTCTTGAGGGTGTCAATGGCGGTCTTGTACGCTTTCTCCTTGAACGGTGATCCCTGAATATGACGAGCCTCCGCCATCTCACTCAAAAGATGGATGGCTCTCCAGTTTGGATTGTCCTTGACGATGTCGTGATCAAGAAAGTCTTCGAGTTGTTGCGATTTGGACTGTGGAGGCTGGTTGGGCAGTGGGGATGATGATGCTGCACGCTTCTTTGGTGTTGCTGGAGCAGAATCGAGATCAATTGTGTACTCTTCGTATGGCTGTAGCTCTCCTTTTTCAACAGAGTCTGAGAGCCATGTCTGTGAGAGAACAGGAAGGGTTGTGTTGAGCTTGTGCCTGTCTATGGCAGGGTATCCAGCTTCAATGAGTTTTGTGAGCGCTTGGCTTCCATACGGGAGGACATGTTGATCCACAAGGACATGTGTGGTTGCTCTGTGACCGGAATCGATGAACTTCCTATTGATAGACGCGTCATGGTCTCGGGCCAACCGTGAGCGGATCTCGGTGACGCCTGCTCTGTTGTTGGGGAGCAGAAGGAATCGAAGGTTGCGAAACAGGTTCGACATAGGGTTTGGGTTCGGTGCGTCTGTGTAGTCGTCCTTCATCTTGTGTGTGAGTATATGTGTGTAGAGCGATGGGTCTGTGTACAGTGTCGGTTTTCGCTGCTGGATCGGGTGCAGCCTCGTTGTGTTGGCTTGGTGATCTGGTTTCATCGAGGTTATATCACAAGTTGTGATACAGCAACTGTTGGCCGGAACTCCGTGGTGATGTCGGTGATTTGCGGAGTCCAGTGAATATTTTGTTCTTGTTGGCGTCGATCCATGATCCATGGATATTTCGTTAGTACTTCAAGACAATTGTCTACTGACAGTCTGACTTCTACTCGAGGTTAACAAGGATCATTTGAATGGATGTTCAAGGATCTCGGTGTTTTGCGTGGTGGGGGAGATGTCCAGGTGGGGCTTTCAGAGATGTCCGGGTGTTATACTGGGGCCTCGCTCAGGTTGTCTTGAAATAGGCATAAAATATGTTAAACTGGGTATTTCACATAAGACTGGCGGTTTTGATTTTCCCATAGTTAAGCGCGCTTCAGACTAGGTTTGCCCAAAAAAAACCCGACCCAGTTTTTTCAGAAAGCCAAACCAGATATTCACTTACATTTATTAACATTTGTTAAGGTTTCATCATACTCTAAATTGGCAGGAGATTAAAACGTACTCTTCAGATTTTTGATAGCTATCCTGGTTGGAAAGTCGATATTTTCTGGGTCTGGTTTTGAGTTCGAGGGACTAGCTCGCCCATAGTTAACGCGATGAAAATCAGTCCCAAAACGCTGTGCGGGACTCGCGGGACTCATTTTCGGGGTGATCTTCACCGTGGAGACAGCGACGCCAGCTCAGACCAATAGGCCAACAAACTCAAGCAACCATTGCACACTGTGCTCATATAAGTACCTGAGACCACATCACACAGGTTAGTTTGCTCTCTGAAAACACTCATGAAAGATTTCAGAGCTCAAAACAAGTAATTGAGGTCGTCAGATGCACACTTAGGAGGACACCTCGGTCTCAAACGTTTTCGAGATATCGCGCCTTTTCCTCAGGGTGTGCTGATTCGCAGCAATATTGGCCTTACTTTGATCTTCGACTACGCAACCACCACCAGTAACACATACTTGTAACTCGTCATGATTCTAGCTCTACTATTGATATAGTGTCTTAACCAGTCCTACTCTACTCTCATGAGTCGTTAGCGTTCTATGGGAATTCTTGTGGAGCATATCCTCACTGCCTTCAAAATGCCTTCAGAGAGATCGCTGACAACCAGCGCACCGCGCAACTTTATGGAACACCAGTACTACTGAGTTGTAGCCACTAATCACATATATCGTATCCCTGAGTATTGCCATTTTGACTTTTGGGCGATGTGGTGGCCCTCTCCTGCTCTCCATCCACGCCAGGGCTGCTTAACCTTTTCCGGTATGCGCCACATCCGAGGGAGCCTTCCCATGAAAACTGAGGGCGTCCTCCAGACCAAGGCACTGGCCCACTATCAAGCTACAAATCTTATCTGTCGGGCACTTTAAGATATTTAATTTGGTATCATACAATGTATTAG